>MDKF010103644.1:0-20484 GCA_026770625.1 Nicotiana glauca | reverse complement strand
AATTATTGTAATAAAAATTATTTATTTTGATTTTGGAATTCTTTTACTTGGGGTAAAAATCACGTGCTCACAGCTACATCATGTGCATCGACTCTATGAGTAACTTTTGCATTAGATCCAATAACCCGTTGCATCATTGCTTCAAGTCTAGCAAACCCATCTTCCTACCTTCCACCATGCTGTTGCTGAGGCAGGTAATAGCCCTGCTGCTGATTTTGATTATTGTATCCCTGTGGTCTTGGGTAAGGTGCCATATTGTTGGGGGGTCTCATACCTCCCATGTTCCCAGTGTTGAACTGTGGCTTTGCTGGCCTGTACTGCTGATTTTGTTGACCCCAATTCTGACCATCCTGTCTCTGGCCGCCATAATTAGACACATAGTTCATGTCTTTAGGGTAGTGATGATGATCGTGTTCTGCATTCCACTGGTTACCAACTGGCTGACTGATGCAAGATGTACACAAGCCCCCATTAGTAGTATCAACAATATGTACTTGCTGTTTCTGCCCTGACTCTTCCACTTTTTTGGTGAGTATGCTCATCGGTGTCAATAAGGTGGCCATATTTTCAGCCGTAGAATTGGATGGATCTAAAGGCACTGAGTGCACCACTAGAGTGATCGGTGCATTTTTGGTTATCTACCCCCAATTCTATGCCATCTTGTCAAGCAGACTCTGGCCCTCTCTCCATGTTTTGCTCAAGAATGCCCCACCAGCTGAAGTATCAACAATGTTCTTTACGCTATCTGACAACCCCATGTAAAACCGCTGCCCCAACATTAGATCTGGAATACCATGGTGTGGACATATGACCAGCATCCCTTTAAAATGCTCCCATGTTTCATGCAGTGTCTCCATCGGTCTCTGTTTAAAGCTCAAAATCTCATCAATCTATTGAGCCGTCTTGTTGGGTGGGTGGAACTTGTTGTGGAATTACTTGACTAGTTCATCCCACGTTGCTATAGAATTTATGGGGAGTGAATTTAGCCAGGTCTGGGCAGCTTCTGTCACTGAGAATGGAAACAATAACTACTTGATTTCTTCCGAAGTTACATTGGGTTGCCTTTGGGTTTTGCAGATAGACAAGAAATTCTTCAAGTGCTACTGAGGATCTTCAACTTGTGACCCCGAAAATAGTCCCTTATTCTGCAGCAAGTGCAGCATGTTATTTGTGATTAGGAATGACTCAGCCTGTATCTGCGGGACTACTATCACTGTGGATAGATTCTCAGCTATGGGTTGCGCCCAGTTATAGAGAGCAGCCTCTGGCACTATTGGTACTTCTGGGTTTTCCTCGTGATCTCCCATGATTGTTTCGAATTGTGCAGTTGTTGGTTTTTCCGGTTGGCCCGATTTAAAACCTTGAAAACTTTCTCGGGATCTGATAATGATTCAAATACTTCACCAGATTTCGATGAGTTTCTAGGCATGCACCTGTGCAACCAAGTCAACAAACGTTAAAATTTCAATGTAAAAATTGGGTATAGAGAAAACTGACTACACTAAGAATTTTTGTACTTCTTTCAATTGTAATTGATCACATCGTTAATTCCCCGAAAACGGTGCCAAAATTTGATCACGCCCAACTATGCCTTATAAAAGGACACACGGACGTTGCAAATATAACCTGAGTATTTATGCCCAGAGTCGAATCCACAGAGAATTAACCTATCAATTACTTTTGTTGGAATTACTAAATTCTTTATAATCAACTTCCCCAAATGTTGTAAACAATAGTTGATGGTATTTCTAATAACTATGATTGAAAGTAAATAAACAGCTGTAAACTAAATATGCTTGGGTTGTAAACAATAATGAGAAGGTTCTAAGGTAGTGATTTCCCCTATTGATGGAATCCCTTCCTGTTATGTTTCATATAGATTCACTAAACCATATCTATCAATCATGAGCACTCTTTTTTCCATAAATCTCTCCCGAGTAATCGTGATAATTTACTAGACGCACTCTCCCGGGATACGCTAGTTGACTTTGTTTATTACAGCTCACTTTAGATTGCACCCAAGGCATTGTTATCCCTAATCCCGCCTTTAAACCCACAGTTATAGATCCCTCTTATACTTTGGGAGTGGTGTTGTTCAACAATTACCTAAATATGCACTCTCTTCCGAGTTATGCACCCTAAATAGGTACAGCTAATTGAGGATCCTGCAATTAACTACAACAAACATATAGTTGAACAAATAGAGGTTAACTGACAAACTATATTAACATAATCAAGAAGTTCATCCTTCAATAGGTTCCATCAAAACCTTAGACTAAAGTATTTAGCTATTCATAATAACGTAAGGATAAACTACAAAAATATTCATAATAAAAAATAGCAAGAAAATGAAGAGATAAAGAACTATGATGTTTTAGGTGATCTCTCACACTTGTGTATCTTGCCAAAGTAATCACAAAAAATGAGCCTCCCCTATTGTGGCCAAATTTCTGCATCTTATAAGGGTTTTACACCAAGTTTCCCCGAATTGACACTTTGGTCCCTAAAATTTCCGCGTCCTGTCGCTGTCCTACTGCGGTTACGCCAGGACCGCAGCCAGAATGGTCCTCTGAATCTGCAGCAATGTTCTGCCGCGGTCCTACCGCGATTGCGCCCGGACAGCGGCAGGCCAGCTTCAGTTCTGGTTTTGTCCTTTCGCTTGGTGCACTTTGTGGTTATTGTATGATTGGCCTCCTTTTATCTATAATTGATCCCAAAAGTACTCCATAGACTTCTTTTATTGGATATAGCCTGCAAAACATGAAAAAGCACTAATCAGAGCATTTGGTTATCACTTTTTACCATAAAGCTATACAAAAATGTGGTTCTTTAGGGCCTAATTATAGTCTAATTCACCTATTATCATTTCTAATTCCGAAAAAGCTTACAGGATCTGAGAATTGCGGTCTCTGGAGCAGGACAATGAAGAATGCTATTCTAGGGAAGCGGAAGATAGGTTTTTTAACTGGAACTTGTACTAAGGAGTTGTGCACAGTAGAATTGCATGAACAATGGGAGACTTGTAATGCAATTGTCCATTCATGGCTTATGAACACTGTATCACAGGGCTTCTTAGTGAAATTCCAAATGTGTCTCGTGCATAACTTATTTGGAAAGTCTTGAGAGAGAGAGATTTGACAAGGTGAATCGCATGAGGATCTTTCAATTGCACAAAGCTATATCTACTTTATCACAAGGCACTGACTCTATTTCAATCTATGTCACTAAGCTGAAGAACCTTTGGAATGAATACGATGCCCTAGTACATACTCCCAATTCAAAGGATTATGTTGAACATTTTCAGCAACAAAGGCTATTGTAGTTCCTTAGTAGCTTAAATGATTTTTATGACAAAGCTAAGCGATAAATTCTATTGAAATCTGAAGAGCCTTCTATTAATCAAGCTTATGCCATGGTAATTGAGGACGAGTCACAACATGCTCCTAATTTATGTTCCATGAATGATAAAACTGATCCAATTCTATGCAAGTTGGTAAGAATTAGAATTACATAGAGGTAAGAAACCATTCCAGCAGTGTGAGTATTGTGGACTTAAAGAGTACATAAAGGAAACTTGCTACAAAATTATTGGTTAACCGGAGGACTTTAAGGGAAAGAAAAGGTTCAACACTGCTAACAATACGAGGAACCAATATGGTCGTGAAATGGTGGTCCTGGAGGGCAATTTTTCGTGGCACTCAACACCTTTTTAATGATGTTAACAATGCTTCTACTTCAACATAAGGTTTTTCAGGAACTGATCTGCATAGCACACTTTCTAGGAAGGGGCCATACTTCACAGATGAGTAGTACATGCAGATTTTAAGATTGCTGAACAAAGAGACCGGTGATAGCCGAGCCAATAGTCAAGCCAACATGGCAGATATTGCTGCTTGTTTGATGTTACACACACTCACAAATAACTAGATCATAAATTCTGGTGACTCACCACATAGAAGTTATTAAATGATGATCCCAAGGCCAAGAAGTCATCTCAGGACAAAGTTCATTTACAAATATGAGATAGAGTTAGAATTTTTGGTATTGGTCAAGCATTTCTATTTGGAGGGGAAGCAGTCAATAATGTGATTTATATTCTTGACTTCAAGTTCAATCTCTTATCAGTTTCCATATTAACTAGGCAGCTCTCATGTTCGTGAATTTTTTCCCTGATTTTGTATTGTTTCAGGAACTCTACACTGGCAGGGTGAAGGAATTTGGTAGAGAAGATGCTGGATTGTACATATACAAGGGAGTAGGAGACATCAGTAAGGAGAAAATACATGGCTTAGCAGTACCTACAACTGAGAAAGACTTCAAACTTTGGCACATGAGACTTGGCCATCCTTCAACTGGTGCAATGAAGACTATGGGGTTAGGAAGAGTTGTAAATAATGATTTGCTGAATAAATATGATATGTGTCCATTGGATAAGCAGACTAGACTAACATTTCCCACTAGTGATTCTAGAGCTAAATTTTCATTGTCTCTTGTTCATATAGACCTCTGGGGACCTTACAAAGTTGATACATTTGATAAAAAACTACTCACTCCGCTTCAATTTATGTGAACCTATTTCTTTTTTAATCTGTTTCCAAATAAATGAATCCTTTATTAATTTAGAAATAATTTAGCTTAAACTTCCAATTCTACCCTTAATGAGAAGCTTTTATATCTGCACAAATACTCTGGGTCCCATTTTGACTTGTTTAAGACCACCAATTTCAAAAGTTTTTATTTTTTCTTAAACTTCATGACCAATCAAACATGTTCACATTAATTAGAACAGAGGGAGTACTTCTTAATTATTGTGGATGATTTTACTAGATACACATGGGTATACTTACTGCAGCTTAAATCAGAAGCAATAATTGCTATTAAGAACTTCTTGCAGATGGTAAAGAACCAATTTGGAACAATGGTAAATATCTTGAGATCTGTGTAATGGCACAGAGTTTTTTAACTCTCATTGTAATGAATTTTTACAAGAACTTGGAATAGTACATTAAAGTAGTCGCGCTCACACTCCATAACAAAATGGTTTTATGGAGAGGAAGCACATGCACATACTAGATGTAGCAAGAGCAATAAGATTTTAGTCCCATATGCCAGTTAAATACTGGGGAATTTGTATCTCTGTAAAGGTATACATGATCAACAAAATAACAACTTCAGCCATCAGAGGGAAAAGTCCACATGAAATGCTATATTGCAAACCTCCACTTGTAGGAAATCTGAGAATGATAGACTACTTATTCTATGCTATTGTGGTGCCCAAGGGTGAGAAATTTGCTGCAAGATCAAAGCCTGTAGTGCTCATGGGCTACTCTAAGAGGCAAAAATGCTATGTGCTATGGAGTTGGACTCTTAAGAAATTCTCTGTTAGCAGGGAGTTAGTATTCAGGGGACCAGAGTTTCTTTTTTGCTTCCACACCATTAGCTGAATAGCCAATAGTTCCTGACCTGAGCATGCAGGCTTCCCAAGACCTACAATTGGATCCAGTCTGCATAAGTAGAGACACAACCAACAGTGATCTCATAGAGGATCATACATTGGCTACTGACAGTCCAACAAAGTAGATATAAGAGACAGTTTCCCAAAGTGAGGAGGCACTCCCTGAAGAGTCATTACATTATCAACATACAGTCCTTGAATAGTTATTACATGACCAACAATCTCAAGCAACCACTGCTCCAGTATCAAATATACCTCCCAGAAAAAGTATAAGGGAATTCAAGGAGCCTATTTAGATGAAGGATTATGTAGCTCCAAGTAAGGCATCTAGCAAGTATCCCTTGGATAAATACCTGATATATGAATATACCACTCCAACTTATCATAGCTATCTAGCTAAGTTTTCTACTTTGGTAGAGCCACATACCTTCAAATAGACTACTAAGGATGAGAGGTGGATTAAAGCTATGAAACATGAGATTTATGCCTTAGAAGACAACAAGACGTTGGAGGTGGTTGACTTGCCCACAAGAAAGAACACTGTAGGTTCTAAATGGGTATACAAAATTAAGTATCAAGCTAATGATGAAGTTGAGAGGTTTAAGGTCAGACTTATTGTAAAAGGCTATAGCCAATAAGAAGGCTTGATTATCATGATACATTTTCTCCTGTTTTCAAGATAGTAACAGTGAGAATAGTGATTGCCTTGACAGTCTCAAAAGGCTGTACTCTATGCCAAATAGATGTCTATAATGCCTTTCGACAAGGTGATTTATGTGAGAAAGTATACATGGAGAAGAAAGTCTGTAGATTGCTTAAGTTATGGACTTAACCAAGCTTCTAGGTAATAGAACATCAAGTTGACATATGCTTTACTAGAAGCAGGTTTTTCTAAAGAGCAGTTATGACTACTCTTTGTTCACTCCGAGAAAACAAGTTGATATTGTGGTGATTTTTGTGTATGTGAATGACTTACTAATTACATGCACTAGTGAAGACTTAATTACTGAAGAAAAACAAGTTTTACATTAGAAGTTCAAACGCAAGGATTTGGGCAAGCTCAAATATTTCTTAGGCATTGAGGTACTGAGGTCTAAGTCTGGAGTTATCTTGAACCAAAGAAAATATGTGCTTAAGCTGCTCTCTGAATTGGGGCTTAGTGGAGCTAAGCCTGCTATTACTTCTATAGAATCCAACTTCAGACTTACTGATGGATGACAAGTATGAACATCAGAAGCAAATAGCCAGGATCACTTGCATGTAATATAGACAACACATAATCACATATATTAATCGAACATAAAATCGATACTTATCTCTTGAAGCGTGACTGCGATCGCGAGAAGCCTCCAAGCATGAGCAAAAACCATCCACGAGTTCATCCTTCAGTTTCACGGTCTTCTGCTATGTGACCCGAATAATGCCTGGAATTAGCGAAATTCGTGTGGCCGAATTTCTCCTAGGAAAAGCATGTAGTAAAAACCTTTTTTCTCCTTATGGAATAAGACCTCTTTATATAGCAACACGTTTTAGTGTTTAAAACCCTTTTCCTAAACCTGTTGGGTCTTCCTTTTCCACCAAGAAATAGAATTCTATTTAATTCCTAATTTTTCGGGCACAACAGGGACCGCAGATTTAATTAATGAGGCTTCCTATTATGGACTTAATTCGAAATATTCGAATTACTACTTCCATAATAAGTTGCAAATTATTCCACTAAAAATTCGTAACTGCACTCCTCAGTTCAATTTCGAAATTCTTCCATTAAATCTTATTTAACTCCCTATGTTAAGATTCAGATATTAATCAAATAAATTAAATTACTGACAATTTAATTCATTGATTATTTCCTTTAGACTTTCGCTTAACTTATTTCATGTGACGGATACAAAATCCACCTGCAGGGTTTACCCATGAAAACTTATAAGCTTTCATAAAGGTGTATCATCAATCTCTAGACCGAGACATGGATTCCATCAACTAACTATTACTTTACCAATGTATATTACTATTGTCTAATTTACCAAGCATATTGACCCACGAAAGAATCTCGCCTTTTAATAAATCAAAACAATAATGATATATACAGCTAATAACAATTATATCAAGATTAAGAGTATAAGTACATTTAATGGCTAGAGAGTTTTATTTTATTAAATCAGTATAAAATACTTATTTCTACTTGTTCCGTTCAATACATACAAAATGTACTAGCACAAGAAGTTGGAATTAAACCATTCCCATAATCAAGATAAATTATCTCAAATCTTGTGCTACAATCATTCCTGATGGTTTGTCCAATTCCATCATTAGATTGTGAACATGATCTTTATACTTATAAGAACCGATGATTTAATCTTCCGTATATAAGCAAACTCTACACACTAAATCATCTACGATATAAGTAAAGGACACAAACGAATGTATGATCTATTTAAAATTTTATTAAAATTAAATAAATAATTGTTCCATAATAAATACTATATCCAAACATATATCCCAACAATCTCCCACTTAGACTTTTAACCATGGCAATTATTAGAATATACTATAACTAAATGCGTGGTTAATAGTTTATTCCCTAATAATCTCCCACTTAGACTCATAACCATGCATCTATAACTTTCACATCTATCCTTTTGCAAGACTATTAAAAGTCTATGCCAATAAACTTTTACTAAAAGGAACTTGCCAAGTTATTTTCAAATGCAATCTTTGTCTAGTAGTGCTTTGTCGTAATTAACTAGTTTGGTATTAAGCTCTTCAGGGATCTTGTTATGAAACTCTCCCAAGAGTACATATCAAACTATGATTTTCCTTACTATTCTCCCACTACGACAAAGTACTACTAATATTATCTTCAATACCATGCGGTATTGAAATATTAATGACTTCTTCCTGTAGTGTTCTCTGCTCAACATCATTTTCAGTATTTGGAGGTAGTAAATTTCTTTTTGTCTATTAACGTTTCTCCCACTACTTAAATTCAATGGAACGTCAATTCCGAGAAATATAGTTGTATGTTCTTGAGCGTTTGAATTTTCAGATTATTCATTTGTTATTTCTTTGCTTAGTTCCTGTAAAACTAGTTTACTTCTAGGAACATAGTTTATCAAATAATCCTATTATAGAGAACCAGTATTTGTGCTAACAATTACCTTCTTTTCTTTAGGAAAACAAAATAAACCTCCTTTCGTTACCTTGGATGTCCAATAAATGCGCAAACATTCATCCTTGATTTTATCTTATCTGTTTTCCCTTTCAATATATATATATTGTACAATTTCATATCCGAACTCTCCGCAGACCAAACTTACGTTAAGTCCACAATTCTATGGGATCCAAGATACAAATTTAAAAGAACTAAAATCAGAATGTAATTGTAGTTTCTACGGCATATCCATAACGAAAAAAGAAATAAATCTGAATAACTCACCATTAATCTAAACATCTCCATAAGAGTCGTATTTCTTCTCTCTACTACACTACTCTATTATGGAGTATCCGGTGTAGGCAATTGAGATATAATCTTCTATTTTGATAAGTAACTAATGAACTTTGTAGATAAGTGCTAGTCACCTACGATTAGATCGTAGCAATTTAATATAATTTCATGGTGCTTCTCCGTATCAAGCCTTAAAATCATGAAATTATTCAAAGCATTCAGACTTACGGTACATCAAATAAATATATTCATAGTCTGAGTAATTATGATTGTCATAAAAATACTCAAAACCACGTCTTGTCTATATGTTCATTAGACAACACTATAAAAAATAGACTAATTCTAACTTATCACCAGCTCTCTTTCCTTTGGAGCATAAATGTCTCTTAATCATATTTTCTTCTAAATAGGGTCCATGAGTTGGTAGTGCCTCTACTTTCAATGAACCTTAAGGTTCATCATTGACCAACCGAAATCCTATCCAGATAATTATGACTTAAGACGCAAGTGCACAAATAGGTTTCACTCAATTTTGAAGAACATTTTCTCTTATAAGATAGACTAATATTGTTAAGTTCAGAAGAGACATTAACAATAACAAGACCATGCATCCATGTACGACAAGAGATAAAATATTTATCAAGCTGAATAATGTAAGAGTTCGAAAATAAACTAGATATCATCTCTTATTTTGCCAAAAAAGAAAAAATCGAATTAAATTCCTTATAGCAAATGGTACATACATGGCATCCATCAAATTAATGTCCTATCTTGACTAAAGAATTTTTTTTTGACAAGTGATACAACAACCTACATGAAATCATTGTGGAGTTGAGATATACAACATTAAATAGATCATAATAAGTCAATTAACACTGAATAATAAAATTCAGACTACATTCAATATATATACATACATGCATCTCGAATAGCAAATTTTGATGGGAAAAGTGCCATTCATGCAAAGTATATTGTATAATGCAAGAATTATACAATTCAAAAAAGAAACAGAACCAACATAGATGGAGAGCAAACTGTTATTTTTAGTCGATTGTATATATCATAACTAATAGCTCTAGTTCCATTGATCCAACATGTATACTCAGATGGAGAGTAAGTATATGATATCAATAACTAGTATTTCACCTAGTAAGCTTACAATAAATTTACCCGATATGGAGGAAGACCTAAAGTCGACGCATAAATTTACACTCACTTGAAATTAAGAGTGGAGACCATAAAGGTTAATTTCTATCACTACTTGATCACAACCATGAAATTTTCTCTAAGGATTAAGTTCCAAAATTCACAAAATGCTCAAAAAACCTATGTAGACGGTCATGAAATACTAAATTAATGTAATTCACTGCATACAACAAGTATTATTTACCGGAGTTTTCCGATAGACCTACCAAAATTCAGGTCAATTGGAGATCATAAAAGTCATGATCTTCAAAACAACAACCAAATTTAAAAAGCTACCATTTAAGCATTTTTAGGAATTTAAATCATGGCATACATTCCAAACATATATCAGTTTATGTAAAATAAACATGTGCCATCATGTTCCAAATTTAACAAAATAAGACTGACATATCACGAATGACTTTTCATATCTAAATCACATTTTAATATCGAAAACTGCCAAAAACCCATCCAAATGACCTCGAACTACCGAAATATAATATAATTCACTGCATAGAAGTGAGTATTTCTTATCAGGTCATTTCCGATGAATCCACCAAATTCCAAGTCAATTGGAGATAATGATCACCAAAACTAGACCAAATTCGAATAAGTCTTTTAGGCGAATTTAAGATTCAACCAATGTGATTTACATTCTTTTCATTTATCATATTAAGTTAAATCATCACGTGTAATCATGTTCTAGATTTAACACAAATAAAACCGATATATAAAGAATAATTTTTAATATTTGAAGCTTATTTAATCCAATAAACTGCTTAACACCCCCATCTAACGACCTCGAAACACCCAAAAATAACGTGATTCGCTGCATATAAGTGAGTGTTTCTCACCGGGTCGCTTTTAATGGGCCTACTAAATTTCAGGTCAATTGGAGTTCGTCAAATTTATGACCTCCAATTGTATGACCAAAATTCAGAGATTAACTGTTGTAGGCATTCTCACGGATTAAAATAAATATGATCATGCTTTCTATTATCCTTGTAATAATTTTATGAGCACAAGACACAGATTAAGCCCTTCCTTTTCTATAAGGTACATAAAACCGCCTCTAACATCCAATTGTCCTCTCGTTTTATACACATGAGAATTTAAGAAATTACTTTTCATCATAGTTGGTGAAAACCTCAATGTCTTTTCTGATGAATTAGTTTAATGTCACTAGTATAAAGAAGTAAACCTCTTTTGTGTAGATGAAAACTCTACTACTAGCATAAACTTATCAAGGACAATTAATTTTCACATGGTACATTGAGCATTTATTCATGACTCAAATAAATAGACTATTCTAGTAGATCCTATTTTGTTAATAATAATTCTCGATTCATGTACTAGCATAATCATACATGTATAAAACTATTAAGAATTTTCAATTATTCCAAATAAATGAATCACCTTAGTGATAACCATTAATCATAAATTCTTAACGCGTGTATTATATCATTTCATATGTATAAAGTTATTAAGAATTTCCAATGATTTCAAATCACCTTAGTGATAATCATTTATTAATCATGAATTCTTAACCATGTATAATATGATCTCACATATATAAAGCTTTAAGAATTTTCAATGATTCCAAATAAATAAATTACCTTAGTAATAACTATTCATTTATCATAAAATCTTAATTTTAAAATTATATACACTTGAGGTGATAATATAATTGTATGATATATTCTCGGGTGTTTAAAATATCAAGAACTTTTCAATGATTCAGAGTAAATAAGTCACCGTGATGACAATAACTAATTAATCAATAAGTTCTTTCAAGATATGTACTATTAAACACATGTCAAGATCCATATCTTTTCATAATAAAATAATGCTCATATAACATTGAAAGACAAAAGAACACCTTCATGTTTGCAACAGTATAATGTGGCAGAAACCAATTAAGGTTATCGAAAGTGTTATCACTTCTTGACCTTAGAAAACCAAAATAGTTTTCTTCTAGGCCCCTGCCGTCGTCACTTGAAAATCCCAGCGACAACCTTTCCATTCTTTATGGGGCCAGCCACAGTCCAATACCCAATTAAGAGGAATTATATTAGGGTTCACGCTGGACTTTTAATTCAAAGGTTGATAGCACACAAGAGAGATGCAGCAGTGAATGGACTTGGCAATTCATCAAACAACACATCAGGCCAATAATCTTGCCATGTGCCGGTGCCAGTATTGTTTCGTCTACCGTCACAATTATTATTGATTAAGATGAATCAGTTTCCATATATACAAACTATCTATACCACTCTGATCGTTTCTATCTTTTGTTCGAACTAGTCATAAAATTTTTTAAGACAAATTATATGTCTTCAACTACGACGGCAAAAAAAAACGCAACAAACTTTTAAATTTTGCACACGATTTTTCAACAAGACCGTAAATCATGAAACATACGTATAATAAAAAATATACATATCATCTGCGTTACTTACTTAGATGAAAGCAGGCTCTGATACCAATTAATGGATGAGAGGTATGAACAGCGGAAGCAAATAGCAAGGATCACTTGCATGTAATATAGACAACACATAATCACAGATATTAATCGAACATAAAATCGATACTTATCTCTTGAAGCGTGACTACGATCGCGAGAAGCCTCCAAGCATGACCAAAAACCATCCACGAGTTCATCCTCCAGTTCCACGGTCTTCTGCTGTTGACCCGAATAATGCCTGGAATTAGCGAAATTCGTGTGGGCGAATTTCTCCTAGGGAAAGCATGTAATAAAAATCTTTTTCCTCCTTATGGAATAAGACCTCTATATATAGCCAAATGTATTAGGATTTAAAACCCTTTTCCTAAACCTGTTGGGTCTTCCTTTTCTACCAAGAAATAGAATTCCATTTAATTTCTAATTTTTTGGGCACAGCAGGGACCGCAGATTTAATTAATGAGGCTTCCTATTATGGACTTAATTTAAAATATTCGAATTACTACTTCCATAATAAGTTGCAAATTATTCCACTAAAAATTCGTAACTGCACTCCTCGATTCAATTTCGAAATTCTTCCATTAAATCTTATTTAACTACCCATGTTAAGATTCAGATACTAATCAAATAAATTAAATTACTGACAATTTAATTCATTGATTATTTCCTTTAGACTTTCGCTTAACTTATTTCATGTGACGGATACAAAATCCACCTGCAGGGTTTACATATGAAAACTTATAAGCTTTCATAAAGGTGTATCATCAATCTCTAGACCGAGACATGGATTCCATCAACTAACTATTACTTTGCCAATGTATATTACTATTGTCCAATTTACCAGGCATATTAACTCACGAAAGAATCTCGCCTTTTAATAAATCAAAACAATAATGATATACACAGCTAATAATAATTATATCAAGATTAAGAGCATAAGTACATTTAATGGCTAGAGAGTTTTATTTTATTAAATCAGTATAAAATACTTATCTCTACTTGGTCCGTTCAATACATACAAAGTGTACTAGCACAAGAAGTTGGAATTAAACCATTCCCACAATCAAGATAAATTATCTCTAATCATGTGCTACAATCATTCCTGATGGTTTGTCCAATTCCATCATTAGATTGTGAACATGATCTTTATAGTTATAAGAACCGATGATTTAATCTTCCGTGTATAAGCTAAACTTTATACACTAAATCACCTACTATATAAGTAAAGGACAAAAACGAATGTATGATCTATTTAAAACTTTATTAAAATTGAATAAATAATTGTTCCATAATAAATACTATATCCAAACCAAAATTCGTGGTGAATAGTATATATATCCCAACACTTACAACTGTAGAGCATGACAAGGCAATGAGTGCTGAGGGAGATCTACTACTACGTGATGCTGGGCTTTATCAGAGGCATATAAGGAAGCTCATGTACACTACAATCAGAGGCGGATCCAGGATATGAGACTTATGAGTTCCTGCCATAATTTTAAATTAATATGCAATAATAACTGGGTTCCCAGTTAGATATTTACCAATATTTAGTGAATTTTTTAATATAAATACAGGGTTTACGCAAGAGTTACTGGGTTCCCGGAAACCCGTATCCCTTTCTCTACATCCGCTCCTGACTACAACCACCAAATCTGACATTTCTTATGCCATTCAGACACTTATTCAGTTCATGCAGCAACCAAAGAGGTCTCATTGGGAAGCTGCACTTTGAGTTGTCAGATATCTTCAGCATTCACCAAGTCAAGGAGTTTGGTTGAAGCCTGATTTTGTAAATGAACTCAGCTGTGTGACTCTGATCAGGCAGCCTGCCCCAACACTCGTAGATCTATCACTGCATATGTCATTAAGTTTGGTGGTTCAATTATCTCTTGGAAGTCAAAAAATAACAAACTGTTTCTAGGAGCGCTGCCGAAGCAGAATATCAATGCATGACTTCAGTAGTCGCATAGGTCACTTGGCCTTTTCAAGAATTTGGGTGTCACCATTCAGGTTCCTATCACTGTGCTAAGTGATAGCAAGTCAGCCAAAAAAATTGCTGCTAATCCTATCTTCCATGAACGTACCAAAAATATCGAAATTTATTGCTATTTCATTCGTGACAAGATCAAAATTGGCATGGTCAAGACTTTTTATGGGAACACCAGGGATCAACTGGAAAATTTACTCACTAAGGAGTTGAGCCACGCTCAACATTCATATCTTCAAGGCGAGCTTGGTGTGCTCAACACTCTACTAGAGGTGTGCATTCGATTAATCGATTCGATTTTGACCCTTATCGATAATTACTTATCGATTATCGATTTGTACATATGCTTATCGTTATCGTTTCAATAAGGTTTCGATTTTTTCGATTTCGATTTCGATAACAAATAATCGATTCGATTTATCGATAAACCGATTCGAATGCACACCCCTACACTCTACATCCCGCAACTTGAGGGGGAGTATTATGATGTACACACGAGGCATAGTTAATTGGCATAGTTAGTCATAGTTAGTTGTGCTAAGTTGTCCTTAGCTTAGTTGTACTTAGCTGTATAAATTTATTCATAATAGGTTAAGTAGTTAGACAATTGTATATATATAGTCTCTTAACTAGCGTAATAAAAGTGTGGCGGTTATCATTTCTTTCCCAGACTCTTTTCTACATCCCTTCTCGAAGGTACCGCCATTGAAGAGCTTGCTAGCTCCAGTTGCAACTCACTGATGCTCTAGCCTTTTAGCAGAATGTAGATACAATCTCAACGTACTAAGTATAGAGTTGTAGGTTCACTTCTCTGCTCTCATTTTCCCCCTCCCGTTCTCCAATTTTATGGAGTCATAAATATTCATTTTTGCGTAATCTACGCTTTTAGTCTCCAAAATATTAACAAATTCTAATTTTGGTCCTTTTAATATAAGGTTAAACATATTTAACCTTAAATTGATTGAGATGTACACTTTTAGTCCCTCTGCTTTTGATTTCACAAGTTTAATATTTTGTTAACTATTAAATTATTTGATTTATTTGTGTGTTATATTAAATTTGTTATGCCATATCTGATGGTAATATAGTTCTAAAAATAAATTAAACATAACATATATATCTACGTTTGCATCTACTTTTCAAAAGGACCAAACACACACACATTTTAATCAATTCAAATTTAAATATACTTAGTCAAGTAATACAAGAACTAAAATTAGAATATATCAATTATTAAGGGGTCAAAAATTAAAATTATCCTTTTTTATGTGTTTTTAACTATATGTGGCCTTTCACCGGCTTTTTTCTAAGAATTTAATTATGTTTTATGTATGTTTTTAAAGTATTTAACAATCAGTCATTAGAAAATAACAACATGTAACTTTTTTTTTGGTAATTAAAGTATTTTATTTACCAAGTAACAATATTTACTACTTTCTATTACAAGAACAAAATTGTGGCATACCTCCTACTGAACATAAAGCTACTTAGTCAAGTAATACAAGAACTAAAATTCGAATATATCAATTATTAAGGGATCAAAAATTAAAATTATCCCTTTTTATGTGTTTTTAAATTATATGCGGCCTTTCACCCGCTTTTTTCTAAGAATTTAATTATGTTCTATGTATTTTTTTTAAAAGTATTTAACAATCAGTAATTAGAAAATAATAACATGTAACTTTTTTTTTTTTGGTAATTAAAATATTTTATTTACCAAGTAACAATATTTACAGTTCGTACTTTCTATTACAAGAACAAAATTGTAGCATACTTCCTACCGGACATAAAGCCCCAGCTAGGATATACCTATCTTTAGAACTTCTGCTACTTTTATAGCTTAAAAGCTACTTCATACTCTAATTTATTATAGGGTACCAATTCAAATTATTCATTTCTCTATCTAGATAAAGAAATTTGGTAGCCCTTATATGAACTTTTTGTCTGATCAGTCGTAATATGGTATCACTTGTTTTCCTCTTCTTTTGAAAAATCATACTATTTCTTTCTTGCCAAATATGATAGACGCAGCTCTTAGGATCATCTTACATACTGTTGTTCCTGCACTCTTTCCCTTGCTTACCTGTCTCATCCATGTCACTTCCTCCTGCCAAGCTTTCTTTGGTCTTTTAATATTTTGCCATTCCAGTAGTCGAAGCCATATCTTCCCTGTTATGTCACAGTCAAAAAATAAATATTGCACTGTCTTGTTTTCCTTGTTACACAATGAGCATGTTTGATCTTCAATCACATCCCATCTTGCTAGCCTTTTTTTAGTAGCCAATCTTTTCTGAATTGCCAGCCCTAGAATGCATGTCTACTTGGCATGTCCCTGAATGTTGCATACTAGTTTCCTCTATGTTACCTTAGGAAAGTCTCCTTGCATGATTCTGTATAGTTGCTTGACAGAACATGCGACTTTCATTGATAGGTTTTGTTGTTAACTTAAAACAAATGATAAGTAACCTAGTATACTAAATTATATATTAATTAAAATAAAACATTATTATACTATCAATGTATATAATTTAAAACCCTATTTCTCACAAATCTCGATTTAATTTTTGAACTCTCCACTATCCAAAATTTGAAAACTGGAAGCATTTATTGGAACACCGTTCAGTTTAAGAATAATAGAAACGATGAAATGTTATAATCCGTTCAACAATTTTTTGGGGTAAATCCCATTAAAGAGTAAGCATCTCATCTTTCAAAAATAGATGCTCAATTAATGTTAAAAGATTTGAAAATTTTAAAAGAACTTTGAATAAAATGTTACACTAGCTATACCTCATGTCCATTTTATACGGAGTAAAAGCGTAATCCTTTACTCCCTAAAGTCCAAAATAAGTAATTTTTTTGGATGTTTTCATACATATTAAGAAATCTACCTTTTAACATTAATTAGCAATGGAATTGACCATATTAACCTTTACTATCTTACATAAAAATACTCCTAACACTATTTATTCCAAGGACAATATAGAAAAAAAATAATTAATTCATTCTTGAAATCTGAAAAAATCACTTATTTTGGACCAGAACAAAAATGTCAAAAAATCACTCATTTTGGACCGGAGGGAGTAACTGTTAATGATTAAGAAACAGCAACTCTTTACCTTTTAGAATGAGATCCATAACTCTCTTGAGCAATAATTTTTTGATTAATTTTATAATTTAACACTAGAAAAAAGTATTACTGTTATCTTTATGTAAATTGTTACTTATTTAACTAGTTAAGTAAACATATTCTTAACTTAAGTTTAGCAGGAATCGTGATAGACTAATATAATTCAGTATTAAGTATATATTTTTGTCACGACCCGGATTTTTTCCATGGGCGTCGTGATGGCGCCTACTAACGGAGCAAGGCCAGCCAAACATTAAACACTCTCCATCCAACCTCAACAATATAATATTCTAACAACAATTAATTAGGTGCGGAAGACTTTAAGTTTAACAAAATGATATAAAAATACGGAAGTTTGAAACATATCACTACCCAAAATCTGGTGTCACTAGCTCACGGGCCACTATAGAATACTGCAAACAAGTCTGAATGAAAGAAAAATATATATGTCATTTTCGGTACGATGAATACTGCAAACAAGTCTGAATGAAAGAAAAATATATATGTCATTTTCGGTACGATGAACACAAACTGAAATAAAGGAAAGGGACTTCAGCCTACGAACGTCAGCTATGCTACCTCGAGAGTTCCTGGACTGGAGATAGCTCCCAGATAGAAATCCTACTGCTGCTGCCCAAAAGCGGCTCCTGGATCTCTGCATAAAGAAATGCACAGAGTGTAGCATCAGCACAACCGACCCCATGTGCTGGTAAGTGCCTGGCCTAACCCCGGCGAAGTAGTGACGAGGCTAGACCGGACTACCAAAGTCAACCTGTACAATCCTATATATATGTATACAATAAAAGGAGAAGAAATACCGAAGCTAAGCAGTTAAAAGAGAGGAAAACATGCTGTGGGGGAGTACAATTTGAATATAAAATTCATCAGCGTAATTCAGAAACAGGGCACAACAATAATTATCAAAGAATAAGAATTCAATAGTTGCACGACATCACTCTTCGTGCTTTTACTCTCGTTCTCACCCCAAGCAAATGAATAAAATGCACGGCATCACCCTTCGTGCTTTCCCTCACATGACTCTCATTTTATGGCACGGAATGACCTTTCGTGCAAATATAATTAAATCAGAGCACGGAATGTCCCTTCGTGCATAAACAGTCAAAACATAGCACAGAATGACCCTTCGTGCAAATAAAATAAAAAATTAGCACGGAATGACCCTTCGTGCGTTACACTCTTCCTCATCCAAACAGCAGTCACAACCAAACGGGCGAGAGAAAAATAGTCAATAATAAGAAATATCTCGGCAAGGGAATAATACAATTAACAACTAAATTCCGACAAGGAAACAACCTCATTAGCTTTCACATCCCGGCAAGGGAAAATATTCAGTATATTCAACAATCCCAGCAAGGGATCAATCACAACTCCTTTCAATACTTTCATCTCTTACTCAATGGTATTTATCATTCGAGCCAGCGCTCCAAAGTATTAATATTTCATGATTTATCCTCAAACTCTTCACATTATGTAGTTATCATTAATTAGCTTAGAAGAGTTCCAAATTATCTCAAAAACAAGTACAAACAAAGACCCACGGTCATGCTAGACTCCGGTGTATAGACACTCGTCACCACGCCTATACACCGCACTCGATCATTTAGCAGATAGCAATTTGCAATACTCTAATCTTATTCCCTCAAGCCAAAGTTAGATCAAACACTTACCTCAAATGCTCCAAAAATCCACTCAATCCTCTAGAATAGCTTTACCCCTCGAATTCACCACAAAACCGTTCGAATCTAGTTACAAATTACTTGAATGTATCAACAAATGCTAATTGAATCAACTTGAATGCATAAAAACAATTTACTAAAGTTTTGCTCAAAAATTCCCAAAATGCCCCCGGGCCCACGTGGTCAAAACCCGAAGTTCGAACCAAAACCCGGTCACCCATTACCTCACGAGTTCATTTCTATGATTTGTTTTGAAATCGGACCTCAAATTGAGGTCCGAATCCCCAATTTTAAGAAAACCTAGCTTCCACCCAAAAATTCCCATTTTTACCCATGAAAACCTTGATTTTAAGATGAAAACATGATAAATGATGTTAATGATTGACAAAAACAAGTAAAAATCGACTTACAACTGATTGGAATGAAACTCGATCTTGAAAAATCGCCTAAGGGTTGTTTGAGTTGGAGTATATGAAAAATGGGGTGAAAAATTCGACTAACTATGAAAATGCAGGTCTCTGATGTCGCATTTGCGAATTGCGAACCCCGACTAAATATGGGAATTGCGAAGTCGAGTTCAAATTTGCGAACTCTGAAGGACACTAGGAAGTTCGCATTTGCGAACTATTGTTCGCATTTGCGAAGGTTTGCATCCGCAATTGCGGACAGTCATTCGCATTTGCGAAGATTGAGTTCGAGGGAGGGCATCGCATTTGCGATCATTTACTTCGCATTTGCGAACAACCCAGTTCCGCTTTTGCGGCCAAGGTCTCGCATTTGCAAAACTAGACAGGCCTGGGAACTTTCACATTTGCGACCATTTACTTCGCATTTGCGATAGTGGTCGAGCTTCCCAGACTTCGCAATTGCGAATAACTGCTCTCATTTGCGAGCTCGCAATTGCGATTCCTCCCTTCGCATTTGCGAAGATCACAGAAGCAGAAAAAACAGATTTTTCCAAAAATGAGAAATGCAATCCGACACCTATCCAAAACTCACCCGAGCCCTCAGGGCTCCAAACCAACCATGCACACAACCTCAAAAATATTCTACGGACTTGCTCGCGCGATCAAATCGCCAAAATAACATCAAAATCCAAGAATCAAATCCCAAAACTCAAA
>MU757287.1:35841-50864 GCA_026770625.1 Nicotiana glauca | reverse complement strand
ATCTGGACTATTATCTTCAATTTAATATAGTCCAAATTATTTTATGGATTTAAGTCCAATAAAATTTAAATGCTTGCAGGAGAAAATTTGGTGCCTCCCAAAATATTTTATCACTCCTAGTGATAATAGGAAGATAGGATGGATTTAAGATAAATCACCTTTTGGAGGTGACAAATCCCTTTCAATCGCTAGCATAATGCATGCATTGATGCAATATTTCTCTCTTACATGTTATACATGTTTCCTCTTTATTATACTTTTAATGGCTAAGATAAGTAATTAATTAAACAAATAATATATGATACCTCCGAGCAATCATAATAGTTGAAAATACGCAAGCTAAGCCTTTGATTTCTCCAACGATGTAGAGGCTTCTATTAGTTTCCTTGGTATTTTAACTTTGAATTACCTCTTATCCTGAAATTGAAAAATTAAATTCAAAGTAAGTGCTCGATATGACAGAGTCCCGTGCTGATAATGTATTATAAAATAACGACTGTAAAGTAAATAAACTAAAGACAAGTATAAAGAGAAACTGATATATTATTCAATTTTCAAACTGATATACATAATGAAGTGAAATCTTCTCTATTTATAAAAGAAAGGAAGCTGCTACTGCAAGCTACTGTATAAGCTGCTTGCAAGATGTTGTGTAAGCTGCTTGTAAGTTTCTTGTAAGCTGCTACCATACTAGATATAGATAATCTTCTACCGGCAGTAATGTTATTCATAACAAAGTACCAAAATGATAAGCTTTTTCAGGAGTCTTATTTCCAATAGAGTAATAAATAGATAAACATATTTACGGCGGAGTCCCATATGGATAAACTTCTTTAGGAAGATTATTTACAACGAAGTACTTGTTGAGTTTTTATTTAAGATGAAATAGTATTAAAATGAGAGTGAATGGGAAATGGGATTTGGATTTGGATTTGGTCAAATGATCGATCGATTGATTAATTTTTTGGACCAAATTTATTTGTAAATAGTGAATATTAACGTGATATAATCCGTGTTTGTAACGGATATTTTCCAATCTGTGTATTGTGTTGCATCAACAAGTAACAAGCTGCCTAGTGCACCTCCCACCATGGCCAAGTGCTCCTCCCACCAAGCAAGTGTTCGTTCCACCATGTAAGTGCTTCCTCCATGATAGCCTAGTGCTTGTTCCACCATGGAGGGGTCAGATTTCTCTCAAATGAATGCTATAAATAGAGCAGCAGTTGGAGAGAAAGAGACACACCGGAAATAACACTCGAGATACACTCGATATACACTATGTATACACTTGATATACACTCTGTATACACTCGATATACACTCTGTATACGCTCGATATACACTGGAAAAACGAGTTGCAATCTGATATCCTTTTTAGTAAGAATTCAATATCGGCTATATATTGCATTCCTTCCTCTCAGAATTTCCATTCGACTTCTGAGTTGTCCTCTTTTATTCTGCATTGTTTTTAACTACAAACAAAGCATCCGTAAGTATGATTTGTTGTCGAACTTTGTGTTCGCTAAAACACTGGGGTTTGAAGTACCGCTACACCGGTGTGTAATTCGTTCTATCATAGGAGGAAATAATCCATAACCTTGGGTACTATGAGGGAATTAAATTCTTTAAGGAAACACTGTGAATTCAGTGGGCTCGAATTAATTATTGCTTTATTTATATTTACGTTTTATACGCTAACAATTTTATTTTCCAGAATTATTATTTACAAATACAGGATAATAACCAAGGAATCAACATAAACCACGGGAACCAACAAGCTTAAGGAATTTAATAATTTTTATTTCTGTATTTGTGTTATCCTTATTATTCTGGAAACTAAAACCTTTGTGGTTTTGTGTACTCCCGTTTTGGAGAGTAAAGCCTTCGTGGCATTTTGTTGGAGATTAAAATCTACGTGATTTTTTAACTCCAGTTTTAAACGTTTATTAAACGTTTGTTTGTGTCATTTTTTCAGAAAAAATGGCTAATGAAACCGGAAACCAAGCTGTTCCGATGGTGACTGTCAACGCATCGGCAAGCCATGTTCCGACGATGACTGTCAATGCATCGACAAGCCGAACACCGGCGTTGGCACCGGCAGAAAAACCCGAAAAATTTTTCGGGATTGATTTCAAGCGCTGGCAGCAGAAGATGTTCTTCTACTTGACTACGTTATGTCTACAGAAGTTCATCAAGGAAGATGTTCCTGATGTGCCCAATGAAACTCCAGAGGATGAAAGCTTTCTCGTGATTGAGGCGTGGAAGCATTCTGACTTTCTGTGCAAGAATTATATTCAAAGCGGACTGGATGATAATCTGTATAATGTATACAGTGGCGTGGAGACGTCAAAAGAATTATGGAATGCGCTTGAAAAGAAGTACAAAACTGAAGATGCCGGGATGAAGAAATTCGTCGCCGCAAAATTTTTGGACTACAAAATGGTAGATAGCAAGTCTGTTATTACCCAAGTCCAGGAATTGCAAGTGATTATTCATGATCTACTTGCTGAAGGTATATTTCAAATAAATATTTATGTTGAAAGTAAAATTTTTAGTATTTTTACTAACGGAATTTTCATTGAAGGTCTTGTCATCAATGAAGCATTCCAAGTAGCAGCAATAATTGAGAAGTTGCCTCCATTGTGGAAGGACTTCAAAAATTATTTGAAACACAAACGAAAGGAGATGTCCCTTGAAGATCTCATTGTTATATTGAGAATCGAAGAGGACAATAAAGCTGCTGAAAGGAGAGGCCGTGGAAATTCAACAATAATGAGAGCAAATATTGTTGAAGATAACAAAAAGAGGAAGAAGGCTTCTAATCTGAAATACAATCCAAGCAAGAAGCGGTTCATTGGAAACTGCTACAACCGTGGGAAAGCCGGACATAAATCTACGGAGTGTCGTGCTCGTAAGAAAGACAAGAAAGTAGGTCAAGCAAACATGGTAGAAAAACATGATGATGTTGATGACTTGTGTGCCATGCTTTCTGAATGCAACTTGGTGGGAAATCCGAAGGAGTGATGGATTGATTCTGGAGCCACTCGTCATGTTTGTGCCGTGAGAGAAGCATTTTCTACATATGCTTTTGCTCGGCTCGAAGAGACGCTTTCTATGGGAAATGCTGATACGGAAAAAATTGAAGGATATGGGAAGATGTTTCTCAAAATGACTTCTGGCAAGGTCATGACTTTAAACAATGTCCTTCATGTTTCCGAAATTAGAAAGAAGTTAGTCTCTACTGGACTTCTTGTAAAACACGATTTTAAGTGCGTTTTTGTATCAGACAAGGTTGTAATAAGTAATAATGATATGTTTGTAGGAAAATGTTACCTGACCGAGAGCCTTCTCAAGCTAAATGTAATGATTATTGAAAATAATAATAAAATTTCAGCTTCGTCTTACTTACTTGATTCAAATAATTTATGGCATGAACGTTTGGGTCATGTCAATTATAAACTCTTGTGGAAAATAATTAACTTGGAAGTATTGCCTAAGTTTGAATGCGAAAAATCAAAATGCCAAATATGCTTGGAATCTAAGTTTGTTAAACATCCTTATAAATCGGTTGAAAGGAATTCAAATCCTTTAGACTTAATTCACACTGATATTTGTAACATGAAGTCAATACCATCTCATCGTGGAAAGAAGTATTTCATAACTTTTATTGACGACAGTACTCGATATTGCTATGTTTACTTACTTAATAGTAAAGATGAAGCAATAGATGCATTCAAGCAATACAAAAATGAAGTTGAAACTCAACTTAACAAGAAAATCAAAATGATAAGAAGTGATAGGGGTGGTGAATATGAATCTCCTTTTGAACAAATATGTTTAGAATATGGAATTATTCATCAAACAACGGCCCCTTACACGCCCCAATCCAATGGGATTGCAGAAAGAAAGAATCGTTCATTAAAGGAGATGATGAACGCATTATTGATAAGTTCTGGATTGCCACAGAACTTGTGGGGGGAAGTCGTTCTTACGGCTAGCCGAATACTAAATCGAGTACCCCATAGCAAAACACAATCCATTCCATATGAAAAATGGAAAGGAAGGAAGCCCAACTTGAATTATTTGAAAGTGTGGGGGTGTTTGGCAAAAGTGCAAGTTCCTAAACCCAAAAGGGTAAAAATAGGACCGAAAACCGTTGATTGTGTTTTCATAGGATATGCGACCAATAGTAAAGCATATCGATTTCTGGTTCATAAATCAGAAAATCCCGACATTCATAATAATACGGTTATAGAATCAGATAATGCTGAGTTCTTTGAAAATATATATCCGTATAAAAAGGAATGCGAGTCGATTGGTGAAGGATCTAAACGACCTCGGGAAGAAACAAAAGAAAGTACATTTAATCAGGAGGATCCAAGATGTAGTAAACGTCAAAGAACGTCTACTTCGTTTGGACCAGATTTTGTGACTTTCTTATTGGAGAATGAGCCTCAAACATTTAAAGAAGCTATGTCTTCTTCGGAATCATTATTCTGGAAAGAGGTAGTCAATAGTGAAATAGAATCCATATTGAACAACCATACATGGGAATTGGTTGATCTTCCTCCTGGAAATAAACCTTTGGGTAGTAAATGGATTTTTAAAAGAAAAATGAAAGATGATGGCACTATTGATAAATTTAAGGCAAGACTTGTTGTCAAAGGGTATAGACAACGAGAAGGTCTTGACTACTTTGATACATATTCTCCAGTGACGAGAATTACGTCCATACGAACGCTAATAGCTTTAGCTGCAGTATATGGTCTTGAAATTCATCAAATGGACGTAAAGACAGCCTTCTTAAATGGAGATTTGGAGGAAGAAATCTACATGGAACAACCTGAAGGGTTTGTGGTTCCAGGTAAAAAAAAGAAGGTATGTAGACTTGTTAAGTCCCTCTACGGACTAAAACAAGCACCCAAACAATGGCATGCGAAATTTGACCAAACAATGTTGTCAAATGGTTTTAAGATAAATGAATGTGATAAATGTGTGTACATTAAAAATGTTCCAAATCACATAGTCATTGTTTGCCTATATGTGGATGATATGCTGATAATGAGTAATGACATTGCAAACATAAATGCTACTAAGCGTATGCTAACTAGCAAGTTTGATATGAAAGACTTGGGAGTTGCGGATTTAATTCTGGGGATTAAGATCCAAAAGACTCCTCAAGGTCTGGCATTGTCCCAATCTCATTATATTAAGACAGTACTTGAAAAATTCAAGCACTTGGGCTTTAAAGTTGCAAAGACTCCAATTGACGTGAATCTTATATTAGCAAAGAACAAAGGCCAAAGCATATCACAATTGGATTATGCTCGTGTGTTGGGATGCTTAATGTACATCATGAATTGTACACGACCAGATATAGCTTGTGCTATAAGTAAACTGAGTCGATACACGAGCAATCCAGATCAAACTCATTGGATGGCAATGAAACGAGTTTTGGGATATTTAGAACATACCCAAAACTTTGATTTGCACTACAGCAAATATCCTGCAGTGATTGAAGGATATTGTGATGCAAATTGGATCACCGGTTCAACTGATTCGAAGTCCACAAGTGGATATGTATTCACTATTGGTGGAGGAGCGGTATCTTGGAAATCGTCCAAACAAACTTGTATTGCCCGCTCTACAATGGAGGCTGAGTTCATAGCCTTAGATAAAGCCGGTGAAGAAGCTGAATGGCTCCGAAATTTCTTGGAAGACATTCCATTTTGGCCCAAACCGTTGGCACCAATATGCATACATTGCGATAGCCAAGCGGCAATTGGAAGGGCTGGGAGCGTTATGTATAACGGTAAATCTCGTCATATACGACGGAGACATAAAACCGTTAGGCAATTACTCTCTAGAGGAATTATCACGATTGACTATGTAAAGTCAAGTGATAATGTGTCGGATCCACTTACAAAAGGCCTAACTAGAGAGGTAGTTGAGAAATCATCGAGGGGAATGGGACTATGGCCGAGAACAAGTCATTGTGGCGGTAACTCTACCTAGAAGACTGGAGATCCCAAGATCTAGGTTCAAGGAGATCAAACAAAGTCATTAATGACGGCTCAACATTGTCAAACAAAAATTTTGGTCCATTCTCGTGATGAGACAATGTTCAGTACTAAGGATAAAACATTAAGGCTTTTTAATGATTTTTAAATTTGATACGTGGTATATCAAATAGTGTATCTACAGGATAACACGTTTAGAAATCACCTATATAAGTGTGAAGTGTTAGTCGCTTCAAGGAGAATTCTGCAAGGCCAATTCTCTACGCACTTATGAAACTAGGCGGTGTTCATGGCTGAAACGAACACAACAATGAGAACCAAAGACGGTTAAGAGTTCATTGTGTGACTTATGGTTGTCTAGGTATACACTAAAGTTCGACGGTTCAAAGATATCAAATCTACCGATTGACCGAGTATATCCGACATAAGTTCACTACGGAAAGTTCAAAGGGAAACCTACTTATCCAGATGCAATTAATCCTTGCTCGCGAATCACACAAGTTTTTCATGCATACTTCCGTGATATAGTCATTCCCCATTCATGTGGGGCATTGTTGAGTTTTTGTTTAAGATGAAATAGTATTAAAATAAGAGTGAATGGGAAATGGGATTTGAATTTTGATTTGGATTTGGATTTGGTCAAATGATCGATCGATTGATTAATTTTTTTGACCAAATTTATTTGTTAATAGTGAATATTAACGTGATATAGTCTGTGTTTGTAACGGATGTTTTCCAATCCATGTATTATGTTGCACCAACAAGCAACAAGCTGTCTAGTGCACCTCGTACCATGGCCAAGTGCTCCTCCCACCAAGCAAGTGTTCATTCCACCATGTAAGTGCTTCCTTCATGATAGCCTAGTGCTTGTTCCACCATGGAGAGGGGGGGGGGATTTCTCTCAAATGACTGCTATAAATATAGCAGCAGTTGGAGAGAAAGAGACACACCGGAAATAACACTCGAGATACACTCGATATGCACTCTGTAGACACTTGATATACACTCTATATACACTCGATATACACTCTGTATACGCTCGATATACACTGGAAAAACGAGTTGCAATCTGATATCTTCTTCAGTAAGAATTCAACATCGGCTATACATTGCATTCCTTCCTCTCAGAATTTCCATTCGACTTCTGAGTTGTCCTCCTTTATTCTGCATTATTTTTAACTACAAACAAAGCATCCGTAAGTGTGATTTGCTGCTGAACTTTGTGTTCGCTGAAACCTGGGGTTTGAAGTACCGCTACACCAGTGTGTAATTCGTTCTATCCTGGGAGGAAATAACCCATAACCTTGGGTACTAGGAGGGGATTAAATTCCTTAAGGAAACACTGTAAATTCAGTGGGCTCGAATTAATTATTGCTTTATTTATATTTACGTTTTATACGCTAACGATTTTATTTTCCAGAATTATTATTTACAAATACAAGATAATAACCAAGGAACCAACATAAACCACGGGAACCAACAACATTAAATGAACATACATAATATAATATATATTTATAACATATACACACGATGTTACATCAAATTGGTTATTAATTTTACTATAAAATGTATTGCGATGTTCTTTTTCTTTTAATACCTATTATCGATTTTAAAGTGTATATATTATTCTAATATTTAAAATTTATTGTATTTCATATCTTTACGAACTATATGTAATTCCACTATATTTTTATAGAGTACATAAGTAGATGAACAAAATAAAAAAAAAAAAAACTTCTATCTTTTTAAGTCCTTTTAATAATCTTATGCAAAATACATGCTAACTAGCGGTTAAATGATAAAAGTCAATAATGAGAAATGACTCGTGTCATGCATTTTCTAATCGGTGTATAAATGAAATTAGTAGGAAGTTTTCCTATAAATGGACTTATTTATCTAACAGATGAGAATTTCTTTGTTTCTTTTTAAAATTTCTTCTCTTTTTTCTTGTTTTCTTGTTTTGACTGACCTCTTCCTGGTGAATAGCAAGCCTACGTCTCACTCGTTGTCTTCCAATAACATTTTTATAAAGAACACACGATCGGCTTCAAAATCCTTTTAAAAAACAAGTTAAAGTTAAAGTAGAACCAAAAAAATTAAGATAACCTAAAAAACACGAGAATTGACGTTTCTATGCGACCCATGAATCCCTTGTAGCTTAGGGACAATAATACTAAAAGCTGTATTAAAAAATCCTAAAAATCACTATCCAAATGGTAAGGGCCCTACTTGCACCCATTCACCCACGAGCCCGAATATATAATTTGTTTTCAAATTCAACCCCCAAAACAAGGTCTAAATCAAAGAAAATCGAAAAGCCCTAACACTACCCATTTCCCTCAATTTCAACCCTAGATTACATGATTTGAGCCTAGGAATTGATGAATGATGAAGAAAAAATGAAGAAAACAAGTGGGAATTTACTTACCCAAGTCGTCTTGAAGAATGGGGGCTTCAATGGACTCCTAAGTGCTTGAGGAAGAAGAGAGCTAGTGTGTTTTTGAATGAGAAAGTATGATATTGGTGGAGCGGGTTGCACGCCGCAACAATGATAAACGATATGAATCGGGTTGCACGACGCAACAATGATAAACGATATGGATCGGGTTGCACACCGCAACAATGCTAAACGACATTCATGGATCGGGTTGCATGCCGCAATAATAATATTTGAGGGTCGGGTTGCACGCCGCAACAATGTTAAATGATATTCATGGATCGGGTTGCACGCTGCAACAATAATATTTGAAGACCGGGTTGCACGCCGCAACAGTGGTTGACGCCAATGTGTTTTATTTGGAATATTTGTGTTCTTGATTCGCTATAAATTCTTTGGTTGTTCTTATATTGTGATTTCCTAATTATAATTGTTGCCTCCCTATAACTTGATCCCCCCTTCTATTTGTTGACTGTTTACTTCCTGTATTTATTTCCGTTGTATGTATATATTTGAACTGTACAGGTTTATCTGGTGGTCTGGTCCTAGCCTCGTCACTACTTCGCCGGGGTTAGGCCAGGCACTTACCAGCACATGGGATCGGTTGTGCTGATGCTACACTCTGTGCATCTTTTTGCACAAACTCAGGTGTTGGAGCATCATTTGAGTAGCAGTAGCATTCTGGGAGCGAGCTTTCAGTCCAGGACATTCGAGGTAGCCTTGCTGACGTTCGCAGGCCCGGAGTCCTTTCTATTTTATTCAGTTTGTTATCATTTGTACCGAAACAGACAATTTTATGTTTCATTCAAACCTTGTATTTAGTATTCTCTAGACGTTTGTGAGTATTGTGACACCAGTCTTGGGTAGAGGATCTTGTTAAACTTCCGCATTTCTTCCAGTTAATTATATTTGAGACTTCCACTTTACTATATTATGTTTGATTTTATTAAATGATCAGTAATTGCTAAAAGAAGTAAATTATTTTGGCTTGCCTAGCTCCTATTAGTAGGCGCCATCACGACTCCCGAGAGTGGGAAATCCGGGCCGTGACAACTAAAAGCTGTATTAAAAATCCTAAAAATCACTTTCCAAATGGTAAGGGCCCTACTTGCACCATAGGCTTATTACTGTACGTAAAACTATATGGAGTATGTATTTTCTTTGTTTTCAATTTATTGGTGTCTGTGTGATGACCTGACCCATGGTCACGTGAGTTACCGCCCCGTTTCTCCCATTTTCGGTTTTCTTATGTGTTATTATACGAGTCTTGGGTGAATGAGTTGATTTGGATTGATTCTTGATGGAAATGAGACACTTAGTCTCTTTAAGGAAGATTTATTTTGGAAAAGTCAAGCGGATATTGACTATTTAGTTAGAAGGCTCGGATTTGGTTTTCGGTGATTCGGTTAGCTTCGGAGGATAATTTTTGACTTAGGAGTGTGATCGGAATTAATTTTGGAGGTCCGGTGTAGAATTAGGCTTAAATTAGCGAAGTTAGTATTTTGGCGATTTCCGGTTGATAGGTGAGATTTTGATCCGAGGGTCGGAATAAAATTTCGAGAGTTGCTATAGCTTCATTATGTGATTTATGATGAGTGTGCAAAATTTCAGGTCATTCGGACGTCGTTTGTTTGGGTTTTTGATCGGAAGTGTATTTCGGAAGTTTTTAAGAAACTTAGGCTTGAATCCGATGTGATTTAATGGTTTTAGCGTTGTTTGATGTATTTTGAAGATTGGAGCAAGTTTAAATGAGGTTTTAGGATGTGTTGGTGCTTTTAGTTGAGGTCCCGGGGGCCTCGGGGTGAGTTCGGATGGTTAAACGGAGAGTTTTTGGATTTTTGCAAGGAAATGAGCTGCTGGTATCTGGTATTTTCACACCTGCGATTATGGGACCGCAGGTGCGGTATAGCAGAAGCGATGGTGAAGCCGCAGAAGCTAAAGCCTGGTAAGTTCCCTGTTTCGCAGAAGCAGTTGGTGGACCGCATCTGCGAAGCCGCAGATGCGAGAAAATGGCCGCAGAAGCGGTCCTGGCCCTATTTTGAATTTTCGCAGAAGCGGAAGAGAAGTCGCATAAGCGGTTCCGCATAAGCGGTCATGGGACCGCAAAAGCGAAAATGCTGTACAGATTTAAGATTAATTCCTCCGCGAGCTTGGGATATTTTCCACCATTGTTGAACATCTTGAGAGCTTTTTGGGAGCAATTGAAGAGGGTTTCGACTGGAGTTTATTGGAGGTAAGGTTTTGAGTTAAAAACATGGTTATTATGTGAAATTAACCTAGAAATTCATGGAATTAAGCCTAAAATTGATGAACTAGGGCTTGGGATTTTGAGATTTCAATTGGGATTTGAGGGAGCATTTGAGCTTGGATTTTGGTAAATTTGATATGTATAGACTCGTGGCGAGATGAAGAATCCATTGATGTGAATTTTCTGATTTTTTGAGAAGTGGGCCCGGTGCTCAAGTTTTGCTAGTTTCGAGATTTTTGATATTTTTCGATTGGGTATTGTTCCTTTAGCATATTGTGATGTTTTTGCTCTGATGTTGGCTAGATTCAACATGCGTGGAGGCCGATTTGAGGGACAAAGGCGTCGCGAGATAGAGTTTTTACCGGTTCGAGGTGAGTAATGATTGTAAATAATATCCTGAGGGTTTAAAACCCCGGATTTGCACCCATAGTGCTATATTAAGGTAACTTGCACGCCGGATAGAGAGCATGGGGTAGAGCACCATTGGGGATTGTGACTTGGTCTGTCACGGTTATTGATTTTACCGCGTAATTGACTGACACTTATTTGATATTTCATGATTCGGGCTGATTGTCGTATTTGGGCTTCGTGCCAATTATTTAAATCCTTCAGGGATTGATATCACCGTTTTCGCATCATTTTTGCATATTATTGATCTCGGTCCAAGGTTTTAAATACTGTTTCGCAAACTCAGCCATCTTTCTAAGATTTTAAAACTTAAACTATATTTTCTTGACATTTTGAGCTGAGAACTATTATTTTAACATCGCCCACGTGGCTTATGTGTGTTCTTAACTGAGCATGGATCGGGCTGCACGCCGCAGCAATGTTATATGTGCATTTCTGGACTGAGCATGGATCGGGCTGCACGCCGTAGCGGTGTTACATTGATCTTGAGGCCGAGGGCCTGGATGGTTGTATTGATATTGAGGCCGAGGGCCTGGTTGATGCCACGAGATGGCTTGATATTGCTCTTGGGCTGTAGGATCCCCTCCAAAGTCTGTACACACCCCCAGTAAGCGCCGTCGACGTTAAATATATGGATGGCTCGGGCTGCACGCCGCAGTGGTTACCGGAGTATACTGTCATATGCATTGCATTGCACTCATGCATTTGTTCCTATTTGTCATGACATTTCAGCACTCTCATTTCATTGGCTTCCATGCTACTTCTTGCACTACTTACCTAATACACTGGTGTTATTTGTTAATGGAGTGTTGTGCCCGCGGGGCTGACTTTTGTGCTGGCTTGCACTACTTGTTTCGCATTCATTTGCTTAACTGTTGGAAAAAGATATTTTCAAAAGAGGTTTTAAACTGAGCCAAGATATTTCTAAAGATTTCACAGTTTCACTGTTTTCTCAAAGGGCTACACTGTTCTATATAGCATGATGGCTTGCTTTACGTGATTTCTTCTTGCTCAGTTATTATTTACTTTTATTATTCACTGAATTGGAGTACTCACTTTACTCCCTGCACCTCGCGTGCAGATGCAGGTATTGGTTTACCCGGTAGCGGATTTGAGCTGGTTGAGGATTCTGCTATCATAGCTGAGCAAGGTGACCGCCAGCGTTCGCGGCACCAGATTTCTTCTTTTGACTCTAAATTTTAAATCCATGTATTACAGGTCTTGTAGTTGAATTAAAAATCCTTCTAGATGCTCGTGACTTGTGACACCCCGGTCGGGCTGTGTCGGGATGGTTCCCTATGTTATCACCTTTCTTCCGCACATATGATAATTTTGTTAATATTTTAGACGTATTCATACTAAGTAAGTATTAAAGAGGTATTGACGTTCTGTTAGCTGGCCTTGTCTTCACGAGAGGCGCCATCACGATCGGGTTTGGGAATTGGGTCGTGACAAGTTTGGTATATATATTAGGGCTTGATTAAATTTGAATTGAAGCTGAAAAGTTTCATAATGAAGAAAAAATGTTCCCTAACAAAGATTTATTATTCATAAACTTAACTTAATTAACTCATTGATACATGCGAGATGAGCATGCCTAACAATTTTCAAGTCAACAACATAGCATTGAAGTGCTTTAAAGGAGTCAAGATCAAGAAGGCTATACTTGCAATAATTGACTAAGTTCCTTAGAATTAGCTTAAGGGTATTTGGGTCATTTGTAGCCAAATACCCGCTCTAGTATAAATAGCCCTTACGGCTTTTATTTTAGGTAGACATGATGAATGAAAAACTTGAAGACATGCAAGTCTCACTTTTTATCCTTATCTTTTAATTAATGCATTTATGTTGTTGCCTTTAATTTCTTTATTGCTTTTATTAGTGCTAAATTCGTCTTAGTTGTTGAGCAATTAGTAGTGAATGCTTAATTGCTTAATTACTTCCAGGTTTTCAAGAGTTTCCAATCTCCTGAGGGTTTTATGGCTTAAGGTTACAATTGATTGAGTTCATAGAGATAATTAGGCTTTATATCCTAATTGGTTCTTGTTCTTCCAATCAATTGTAGGTCTAGCCCTTATGTCAATAGCTTAGGGTTATAATTTAAGTTCATATAGGTAATTAAGCTTCATATCCTAATTGGTTCTTGTTCTTCCAATCAATTGTAAGTCTAGATCCTATAGTTGATTCCGTGTATTTTTGCTATATCCGTATTTTCGATAAATTCCGTATCACCCATAGCAGCTGAAACAAGAACAAAGATAAAAGGGAAATATCCAATATTTTTTCTACTAATTATTCGTCTATATCTGATCCACTATAGGGACGTCTTCAATTTATTTTTCACTTGATTTCTTTTGGGGGATTGGGGGGTTGGGGTGGGGTTTCAATTATTGGAAGGTGGAGAGGATAAGGTTCCTCTGCCTGGTACACGAAAAAAGGGTTATGGATATGCTACCTCTACACTTCTTTCCAGAATAATTGAGATGCGAAAGAACGCAATTATTGTACATTTTTAGTAGTGTTACGAAATAATATAAAATAAGAAAATAAATAAGAATGTAGGGATCAAGAGAGAAGAGATTCTTATTTCTTCCATTTATTCAAGTGTGTACAATGTGATGCCCAAATCCTCTATTTTATAGGATAATATAGGTGATACAAAGGGATGTCATAAACATGATATTAACTATTGAGAACATGGGGGAAGATCATGGTGGTGTCGGAGTTACATCCATAATGGTAAGATATAGGGGGAGGTTAATAGAGAAGAGTAGTGGATGTTACTCCCTTAGGAGTTATGGACATCCACCATAATCAAGTATTTCATAACACTCCACCTTGGATGTCCAAATATAATGTGTCTCGTTAAAACCTTACTAGGAAAAAACCCTATGGAAAAAAATCCAAGTGAAGGAAAAAGAGTACACAAATCTTGTAATATGCATTACTTGCTGCCTTATTAAAACCTTGCAAGGAAAACCCAGTGGGTAAAACCTTAGCTAAGGAAAAAGAAGTACAACACATATTTGCCTCCCACTGATGAAAATATCACTTTATTTCTCAGAGACGACGGATTCCAATCTTGTCTAACAACTTCTTTAATATTGAGATCAGCAATGCCTTGGTGAATTATTCCGCCAGATTATCACTTGAACGAATTTCTTGAACATCTATTTCATCATTCTGTTAAAGATCATGTATGACAAAGAACTTTGATGAAATATATGATTTATTCTGTCTCCTTCAATATATTCTTCTTTCAATTGAGATAAGCAAACATCAACGTCTTCACTATTATTGAAATCTTCTCTTCAAAGAAAAGTCACACATCTGTAGTGTGTTGAGTCACTTGCTTCATCAATTGTTAGTATATTGAAATGACTTGAATAATTATCAAAAATTGACAACCCTGTGAAATGATAATATGGCAATTCCCTCACATACAAATAGATTGTTTGAAGAACGGACTTCAAAAAATGCCTGCATTTGCATAAATAACAAAACCTCATTTCATGGTACGGAATGACCCTTCGTGCAAATATAGTCAAATCAGATCACGGAATGTCCCTTCGTGCATAAGTAATCAAAACATAGCACGGAATGACCCTTCGTGCATAATTAGTCAAAACATAGCACGGAATGACCCTTCGTGCAAATATAATCAAAAATGGCACGGAATGACCCTTCGTGCATTATCACTCTCCCTCACCCAAATAACACTCACAACCAAACGGGCGAGAGAAATGAACAATAATAAGAAAATGTCCCGTCAAGGGAAAAATACAAGTAACAACCAAGTCCCGGCAAGGAAACAATAACAATAACAATAACTTTCACATCCCGGCAAGGGAAATATTCAATATATTCAAACCATCCCGGCAAGGGATTAATCACAACTCTTTCCAAT
>MU757287.1:0-34590 GCA_026770625.1 Nicotiana glauca | reverse complement strand
GTTTGCATTTGCGAACTCTGAAGGACACTGGGAAGTTCGCATTTGCGAACTATTGTTCGCATTTGCGAACTATTGTTCGCATTTGCGAAGGCTGGGTTCGAGGGCGGGCATCGCATTTGCGATAATATTCTTCGCATTTGCGAAAGTTGCTGCCCAAGTGAAAGTTCGCATTTGCGAACACTGGCTTCGCAAATGCGAAACCTGCAGAACTGAATGATACCAGATTTTTACAAGTGAGAAAATACAATCCGATGCCTATCCAAAACTCTCCCGAGTCCTCGGGACTCCAAACCAAATATGCAGACAACCTCAAAAACATCCTACGGACTTACTCGTGCGATCAAATCGCCAAAATAACATCATTTACATAGAATCGAGCCTCAAAACACATGATTTTCATTTCAAACTTCTTAACTTTTAAACTTGGAACTCATAGTCCGAAACACGTCAAACGACGTCCGATTTCGACCAAACTTCACAGAAAGTACTTAAACAATATGTAAGACTTGTTCCGGGTATCGGAACCAAAATACGAGCCCGATACCATAGTCTTTTAATCAATTTTTATTTCCATTTTCCTTAATAATTTCAGAAAAATAATTTAACAGAAAAATTCTTTTACTCAGGTTCTAGACCTCGGATTTCGACTCCGGGCACATGCCCGAGTCCCATATTTTTCTACGGACTCTCCGGATATTTGTTAGAATAAATAAATCTATATCAAGGATTCCTTTTGCAATATAATACTAATCATATTTCAATATCTCCATATAGCCTCTATACTTTCATCTGTTGGGACTATTCGTCCAAATTTATATTTTTCAGATGAAGTCAATTTTCATTGCATGATTTTTTATTTGGCCAATCATTTATCTGTCAAAATTTTATGACAGATTTGAGTTCAAGATCCTCGTCAATATTAATAATATTGAGTGCTACATTATATTAACAACATCGTCTATGATCATTTTGCATCGGTTCCATCATCGCACAATAAAGACATAACTTATCGAGATCTCATTATTTTCAGGTACCCAAGCCTCTCCCATGAGGTCTTATAAAGTATTATGTCATGGTGCTCTTATAAAGCACTTGTCTCCTTATTATGACCCTCTTGAACATTTGCTCCCTCCTTCTTCAAGGAGTTTTATCTTTGGAACCGATTTGTCTCGTAGCTCAGTTGGTCAGAGCGTCATTTTGATAATGTATTACGAATCTTAGCTCAAAGTAATAATATAAAATAAGAAAATAGGCAAGAATGTAGGGAGCAAGAGAGAAGAGTTTTTATTTCTTCCATGTATTCAAGTGTGTACAATGTGATGCCCAAACCCTCTATTTATAGAATGATATAGGTAATACAAAGGGATGCCATAAATATGGTATTAACTATTAAGAACATGGGGGCAGATCATGGAGGTGTGAGAATTACATCCATAATGGTAAGAAGTAGTGGGAGGATAATGGAGAAGAGTAGTGGGTAGTACTCCCTTAGGAATTATGAACTTCCACCATAATTAAGTATTTCATAACAAGTAGAACATAATGTTTCATTTATTCTATTTTTTAGGAGGCTCAGATTCCAATGTAAAAAAGAAGTTGAAACGAAATGAAAAACAGAAAACCAAAAAAAAAAAGGAATTGCTATTTGCAAAGGATTTTTGATACCTTCCAAAAATTACACCCTTAACCTATAGCGTGTATTTCATTTGTCTTTTCTAGGGGTCAAATGGGCACGTTGAATTTATGCGCGGGTTAAAATAAGTTGAGTTAATAATTAGGTGGATCATTAAAATTATGTCACACATTAAATATTTTACTATATTTATCATTCGTAGCTATACTTTCAGCAAATTTCATCATTCATAGCTATATTTGAATTTTATAGCAAATCCATAAAATAAAAGATTAAGTATTTTGAACCAAAATAAGAGAGCAACAAACTATTATAGCTCAGTTGATTAGAGCACCCAATTAGTTAACGGAGGTCTTGAGTTTGACTCTCAACAAAAATATTTTATCTTTCTGTATTTTTGTCTTTCTCCTTAGTTGTATTCGTTGCGCGAACAAATACAGTCAATACATATTGTATCATTTGTATATACCGATGTATGCAGTCGATACAAGTTGTATCCTTTGTATACACCCTTGTATTTAGCCTTGGTTACAGTTGATACTATCGTATTCGTTGCACGAACGAATACAATTGATACATTGTATTCGTTACGCGAACGAATACTGTTGATATAGACTATATTAGTTGCGCGTTTGATACAAGTAATACAAGTTAGTAACAATTGTCACACCTCCTTTCTACACACCTGAAGGATAAATATATAAATGAGTTTTTCCATTTAAAGTGACATTATTCGAAATGAGATTATTTATTTATTTTTAAGAGTCGCCACTTGGGATAGGATTGACTTTTGGTGTTCCAAGTCACCAGTTTAATTTAAATCCCAAATCGAGAAAAATTTTGACTTCCCAGTTGGAGTCTGCGAACCAGAAATTCTGAATAAGGAATTCTGTTGACACGAGGGAAGGTGTTAGGCACCCCCGGATCCCGTGGTTCTAGCACAGTCGCTTAATTATTATAATTGGCTAAACATCTGATTTTAATATATGTTTTAACTTATGTGCTTTTTAACTTTAAATCGCTTTTATTATTATTTTTAAAGAGAATTGCAACATCGTGAAAACGCGTCTTGAACCACGTCACATAAATGCACCCGCGGTTGTTGACACATTTCGACTTCGTTGAGATTTGGATCTGGGTCACATAAATGCGCACACGAGTTTAGGAAGGTAAATTATTAAAATACGCGCCTAAAGAGACTAATGCGTTATTATCTTTGAGGAAGGCCGTGAAATTCGTTAAACGGCCCATCCCGAATTCTAAGTATTTTTATATACCCATTTATCGAGGGCCCCGTAATTATATGCTCTTTTGGCGAGGCTCATCTCATTCTATTTTTAAAAGGATATCCTAAAGTGAACTAGGACTTTTTTGTTTTTTATTGTCTCTACAAATAAAAAAAAGGTCCTAACCAATTAGTAATTTCAATATCCTATTATGTCAAGAATTGACTTTGAGTTTAGTGCTTTATACAAGCAGCCTCATTGCTTGAACGGACTTCCCCAGCGTGGCCTTTGTACAGGCCCAATACGGAAAACATGCAACACTGGATCAAGGCTAAACCATACGTGATCAGAAGCCCATCCAGGTTGACTTTAATTTATTAACAAACCGAAACAGCCATTTGCGTTGTCTTTGGACCTGTCGGCAGAACACCATTAAACTACAACCAATTCAATTCCAAACCTTTTGGCTTTTACCACGTTTTGGCTACTAGGATGTATACAAAAATCAAACTAAATTGAGGCTATCACAAACACAACTTAATTACGCATTCATTAGCCTTAATGACAACTACTACTACTACCTGGATGCTGGTGAATTAACAAAGTTATAATATAATACCTAATCATATTTGCACTTGATTAATACCTATTTTGAATTTCATATTGAGTTGAGATGATACTAACGAAATAAAACAAAGCTCATACGAATCTAAAATATACTCGAATCAACTCATCAGTTCTGTTAACACAATTCATACAATAGTCCCGTTATTACAAATCTCGACGACTGCTACTTGCCCTGTTATAATACTACAGCCTACTAGTTCAAGTGATACAGTTATATACTATTATAGATCTCAACAACTACTACAAAATAGAAATCCAAGGTAACAGTCCAAGTCACTTTTAAAGTCCTAATTACAATCCACATTTAATTACACTGGTCAACCAACTGAATCACACATTACAATATTCAGCCACACAATCACAACAAAATTATTTAAACATAACGAAATAGCATATCCAGAACGAAGAATTGACTTCAAATTTTATTTCATGTTGTCAACAAGAATAAGTACATCAAATAAGCTTGAGACGTGTACCTGGTATTGGAATAACAAGAGAAAAGAGAGAGAAGTCAGTGATAGCAAATGTAACAGCAGCAGTCCAGGAAAGTTTCAGCAATCCAGCAAGTAATCAACCAACACAGCAACAGTGGGATCAAATTTCGATTTAAAACCAACTTCTTAAACACCCAGGACACTTCAGCAATCAAAAACCCAATCAAACTGGCCCAAACAAATTGAATGAACTCCCAAAACTACTCAAAATCCGACAGGAAACTCTCTGAATCTTCAAATTACCAAAATGAACGCATAAATGTAAATCAGCTACCAAAACTAGAATCTAGTTAGGAGATTGAATGAAATAGTTTTTATTTTTTTTATTTTTTAACTGGATTTTGTTTGTTTTTGTATTTTTTTTCTTTTAGAACTAAGAACTAGAAGACACTTTGGATCTAAAATTTGAATTTCAGATCTGAAACTGGAAGAGTATTGTTTGTGGAAAATTTTTGATGGCCAAAAACTTATGTGTTAAGGCACTATTCATTGCCTTTTATAGGCAAAATGAGGGCAGCCCTCATATTTTGTGTTTACCCTCTAGTCCCTATTTTATTTACTTATTTGATCCCTTATTTCTTAACTTGTTCCTCAAGTTAGTACACTATGTTTCTTGCACTTACAACTAAAGTCCTAGTCTAGAAGGCCCTAGAAGACTCTAGTTTCATCTACCATGTGCTACCCAATACTAAATATCTAAACTACCCTTGAATTCAAACTGAAATTACTAAATTGATCTAACCCCACCTTAACTCCTTTTCTTTCCCTGGTTACATTTGACTACAGTTACTCAGGGATTTATTCAGCTATAACCAGACGAACTAAACTAAAACTAACTAAGCAACAAATAAATTACTAATTAGAACCTAATATTGAGTAAAGCACATTAGAAGAAATTTAAACTTAGACTAATAGAAAACGAAAACTAAACTGAAACATACATCAAAATATATTCGAACAAAAATCAAAAATCACCAAGACAGGATTAAACAAAATCAGAACAAAAGTAAACTAGTCCAAACAAAATTAAGCTAAGAAAAAAAAGGTAAAAACAGTTATAAGAGCAAGGCGAAAATAAATATTGAACTAAGAATAAAAATCAAAACAAAATTGCACAAGAATCAAATTAAGAAACTTACTGATTGAGACTGAAATCGCTTGAATTCGAGTTTGATTTTCAAATAATGTTATATGTTTGTACTTTCCAAGAACAAACACATAACACGATTTCAAAATCATTCAAACACTAGCTGGACTTGGAAATTCAAACAACCCTGGTAGCAAAACCCTAGATCTAAGATTTGTGAAGTTTCAGTTGGATTTAAGGCAAACTGGCTTGGGATTTGGGTGGAGGAGGTTGAAGAGAGTATAGGGTGTTAATCTGGTTGTGTTTGGGTGACTTTAGGTTTTGGCCGGAATTTTCGAATCAAAATTCAAGAGGATTGACTAGTGTTCGAAGAAAAATAATCGCATATTTGGAAAGGGGAGGGGAAGGCGGTTCAAGGGTGTATTTTTGGGATCGTTTGGTGGTCGGCCGCCGGCGGAGGAGATTTCCGGTCGCCGACTTAGGGCGGAGAGACGGCAGTGGAGGCGGAGAGGGACAGGGCTACGAGGAGGATAACATTGTCTCTAGGGTTTAGGGACAATTTTATGTGGAAATTACATCTCATCAGGGCCGTTGGATGAAGGATGATGGACGGCATGGATTAACACTTAATCCAAACGACGTCGTTTAAGAGGTGGTAAGGATCTGGATCGGGTTTTGGGCTTGGACGGGTAATATGAACGGGTTTAGGAGGGGAATTGGGTCTAGGCTGGGGGTTATGACATTTGGTCTTAGCCATTTTTGGCCCAGATTGGGTCTTTTAAGACCAGTCCACTTTTAATTGTTCTCCTTATTTCTTTTATTTTCTTCTTTTATTGCTTTTATTTATTTTTATTTTTATTTTGTATTTTTATAATTTTAGTAAAAATGCAAAATATTAAAATAAAAACTAATTTATTGCCAAAACTAAGCTAATTAATTCCTACAAAATTGATTAAATCCTATTTAAGTAGACTCAACAATTAATAATTAAAAATGTAAAAAATGGACTATTTTTGTCATTTTCTTCATATTTTGTTCTAAAAACAACTTAACCACTAATTAATCCTAAAATATAAAATTAAATCCTAAATGCAAATGTCAAGTGTAATTTTTATATTTTCATATGCATTAAAATGCACAAATAAAATGCAACAATTAATAGAAAACAACACAAAATTCATAAAATTGTAAAATAACGAAAGAAAATTATTTTGTTTGAATTTTTGGGAATGATTCACTTAGAAAAAAAATCACGTGCTCACAGCTGCCCCTCTTTGCTCGGGAACACGTAGAGTTCTCGGGCAAAGATAAGTGAGCGGATACGAGCGATTTTTGCCCGTTCGAATACTCCGTGTGAAGCATTTTGAAACCGTCTGACCGAACCCTGCTTCAAAGGTTGCCTACATATCCTTGGCTAAAAAGGAATCAGGTCAGTGTAGTTCGGGAAGGTCTGGTAGCTGGGACTACCAGGAGCTGTGATTTCGCTGTTGTTGTTGCTGCTACTGCTTGCTGACCTCCTTATCACACCAAAAGGAAAATCAAAACTGAGCTAGCTATGCCTATCAACTATGAGTTACAAGATTCCTATTTATAATTCTCTTGAAACTTGATCTTGAGTCTTAGCTGATTTGATGTGGACTTCGATCTGAATCTTGATGCTCGCAATTTGTAGGTGTTTACTTCTTCATGCAGCATTGGGTCAAAATAGGATCGGCGGAGCTTGTGATTTCAATCAAATTTTGAGCAATCCGCGCCCTCGCTTGCTTCACATTTAAGTTCATTTCTTTTTGTTCTTTTCTTCTTTTCTTGATTCTGGATTGAGACTCATTTCATCGGTCACCTCGCACCTTATGTCTTGAGGTCGACCTGCTTAAGATACCAAAACAAACAAACGAACAAAATTTTTCTGCCCCAGTTTTCACTAGGAAAGTTTTGTGAGTAAGCTGTGCCACATATCTAAGAAATCAAATCAGGATTGGAAAGAAAAAGCTCCTAGGTTTTTTGGCCGGGAGATCCTCGGTCTTTTGGCCGGGATTTGGAAAGAAAAAGCTCTTCGGATTTTTGGCCAGGAGATCCTCGGTTTTTTGGCTGGGATTTTGGAAAGAAAAAACTCCTCGGTTTTTTGGCCGGGATTTGGAAAGAAAAAGCTCCTCGGTTTTTTGGGCGGGAGATCTTCGGTTTTTCGGCCAGGATTTGGAAAGAAAAAGCTCCTCAGTTTTTGGCCGGGAGATCATCGGTTTTTTGGCCGGGATTTGAAAAGAAAAAAAGCTCCTCGACTTTTTGGCCGGGAGATCCTCGGTTTTTTGGCCGGGATTTGGAAAGAAAAAGCTCTTCGGTTTTTTGGCCGGGAGATCCTCGATTTTTTGGCCGGGATTTGGAAAGAAAAAGCTCCTCGGTTTTTTGTCCGGGAGATCCTCGGTTTTTTGGCCGGGATTTGGAAAGAGAAAAAGCTCCTCGATTTTTTGGCCGGGAGATCCTCGGTTTTTTGGCCGGGATTTGGAAAGAAAACGTTCCTCAGTTTTTTGGCCGGGAGATCCTCGGTTTTTTGGCCGGGATTTGGAAAGAAAAGGCTCTTCGGTTTTGGCCGGGAGATCCTCGGTTTTTTGGCCGGGATTTGGAAAGAAAAAGCTCCTCGGTTTTTTGGCCGGGATTTGGGAAGAAAAAGCTCCTCGGTTTTTTTGCCAGGAGATCCTCGGTTTTTTGGCCGGGATTTGGAAAGAAAAAGCTCCTATGCTACTATGATTTATTTTTCTTTTGGGGTTTTCATTTTCTTTTCTTTTCTCCTTCTTCTTTTTCTTCTTCTTTTCTTCTTCTTCTATTTTCCTTTTATTTAGCAAAAACGCATGAAAGAATTTTGGGGAAACTTCCTTTTTGGTCGTTTTCCTGCTGCAAAGCTGTTTCAGCACTTATGCATTTTGTTTCTTTGGGCTGCACCTGCTTCTTGCACGGTTGCTCTGAATAAGACTTGTTTTCAACAAAGAACAATTTGTTAGTTTGAAACGGTGGTTGGTTTTGTGGCCTTGATCATCCCAATTGCTTGATCCCGGCCCCCTTTCCGTTGAGAACTTTGCTGCTTGTTGGCCTTGAGGGTGAATCTCTTTTCAAACCGACCGGGTTCAACTCTCGGGATTTCATTATGACTCGCCCGTGTGGGCTCTGGCCTTTTCACTTTATTCTGACGTTGGGACCTTTGCCTTTGCCATTGGGTTTACCTCATATGGTCAGTCAGGATTGGCCTGACGCACTTGCTGAGGCTGGACATTTCTTTCGACTCTGACCAGGCAGAGCCGTGTGAAGCCGGTCCTGCCACCTTTTCTTTGTAATAGTTACGTAATCAGAGTTAAACCGCAAGGGATTCAAAGAAAAGTATGCAAAAGGCAGGCATACGAATTTAAATAGAGGCGTCCCTTTCGGGGGAAAAAAAGGACTTATCTGGGGTGCATGTTGGCTTCAAATGAACATGACATGCTTCTTGGACTGGACGCTCGACCCACACAAACTTTCCAGCTTCTCGTGTACCTATTGATCTACGTTTCACAACCAGGGAACCTTGCCAGGACTCTTTTAGTGGTGAGATGTCTTCTATTCGGCTGACAGCGCCCTTTGCGGGTTTTCGCCAATCGAACTCTCTCATTTCTCTTCTCACCGTCGCCCGATAGTGCTCTTTGCGAGTTTTCACTAAACGGACTCTCTCATTTTTATTTTCTCTACTCATCGTCTCCTTATGGTGCCCGAAGGTTTTCACCGATAAGACTCTCTCATTTTATTTCTCTCAATTTGAATTATATTAGATTCCAACAATGATGTTTTTCACTGTCCTACTTTTGTCAATTGATCGGAAGGACTTGGACAAGGTCTTTGGGGTAAAAAAAAGATTTTGGGCGGAACTACAACTTTGAAACCGTTTCGGCGGATTCAGTGCCGAACCATCATATCATTTACTCCAGTTTCAATTTGGGGGGGAGGGGATTGGGATTTTGGTTTGGTGTGACTGAACCTCAGGGAGAGACTGCCTACGTACCCTACGTAGTTCAGGCAATAATTTTTGTTTTTGTTTTGTTTTTGTTTATGTTGTTTTTTTTTATCTTTTTTTTTCTTTTTTTTTCTTTTTCTCGATAGTACTTCTGGGTTCCAAAGAGGGTGCCCAAAGAAGAGTAACCGGCTCAAAGGGTTTACGAAGGGTTGATAGTGTTTGGGGTAACGGGAAGGAAAGCCTTCGTCATCTCAATTAAACAAAAGCCATCAAACCAGGAGGCCTAGACATAGTACCTTTTGACTGTATCTGCATTGACTGCTGTTTCAGGGTCATTTCCTTCAATGTCTCCCAGACATAGTGCTCCTATCAGCAATTTTCTCCAGATGATGTATGGAGCGAATTTTCCTTTTGCTTCCTGGTTGTGAGGGGGAATGCGTCTTAACACGAGTTGCCCCCCTTCAAAATTCCTGGGACGCACTTTCTTGTTATAGGCGCGGGCCATTCTTTGTTGGTACAACTGCCCGGATGTGCCATGAGTACACTCTTTTGTTGTAATGCATGGACCTTTCCAACCCGCGAACCAATTTTCCTTCAATTATTCCAATTCTTTGTTTTATTTCCTCAAGGTTACCTTCTTTGCATTTCGACTCTTGATTCATTATTTCGAAGTCTAACAGCGTTTTGGGATCTAGGCATGAAGTCCGCAGGCATGTCATGTTATTTAAAGCTGCGTTATTAGAACTAAAAAGAAGAAATGAAGGGGAAAAGTAGCAAAATCAGAAAGAAAAATGGACGATGAAATATTGATTTCATTTTTTTTTTGGAATTTTGAAGATAACAGGGTTCACATTCGGGAATTTAAAGACAAAAAACTAAAAGAAACATCCGAGTTACACCCTGAAATAACTCGGGATGCAGAAAAAGTGGCAGGACTAGTCTACCGGGACTCCCGCCTAATCGAGAATGGCATAGCCATTCAGTTTTGGAGCTTGGCGCTTGGTCCCATGTATAACACCTTAGCGGTGCTAGTGCCTTCTCCCAGTTGAACCATGTTGGCTTCATAAAGCAGTTGATTCATAGCTCTACATATTTCCTCACTTTCTTCAGCTGTGAGAACCTCATCGTCTTCCTCTTCATTATACTTAGGCTTGACAAAGGTCTCATACAGATGTGGCATCGTATAATCGGTCCTTTTCATTTTTCCCACTTCTGCTTCCTCAGCCCCCATATGCTTCTTAGGCGGGAAACGCCTTCTGGTGGCATTGTTTACCTCAACTAGGGAATTGTCTAGCAGCCCTCCCAAGATCTCTTTACCCTCGTATGTTACCCCTGTCTGATGATAACTCCATGGTACCACAGCAGGGCTCATCCTGGGCTTCTATGGTACGCGTCCAGTAACCACTGGCTCACTCAGCCGAGGTGGTTTGACTGTCCCCCGCACCACATAGGCTTGCGTGGTTCCGTACATTTTGTGTTCCTTTTTTCAAATCAGCTTTCTTTTGTGGTTCTGTCTCGGTGATTTTGCTTTTCTTTTCCCTTTTCTCTTGCTTTGGGTCCACCTCGGGCTTTATTTCCGCATCAGCGATAGCAATTATAGGTTTTAAGGCTGGATCAAACTCTCTATCTTTACAAATCATCCCGATTACTGGCCCGTTGTCGTGAGCGGGTAGCGGATTATTAGTCACATTTGGGACATCCTCATCCTTCAACACAATTTTCCCTTGCTCTATTAAGTTCTCCACCGCTTGTTTCAGAGTCCAACAGTTATTTGTATGATGGCCTTCTGCCCCTGAATGGTATGCATACCTGACACCAGCTCTGTAGGCATGCGATGCCGGGTTTTGTCTGTTCTGAGAGACCGGCTGCAGTAGACCCATTTGGACAAGTTTTGGGAATAGACTAGAGTAAGATTCACCAATTGGGGTAAAGTTTGGTCTCTTGGGTGGTTCCCGAGGATGGAAATTATTCTGCAGAGGTCGAGGATTATAGTTGTTCTAGTGGGGAGGCTGATTTCTTGGAAATGGAGCTTGGTTTCTATTGGCATGTTGTTGCGGTCGTGCAAAAGATTGAGCATTCATGACCGCATACGGTTGAGGAATATAGGTCATTTCTTAATGAGGGTAATAGTGATGGGGGGTTCTTTCTGAAAACATGGGTCTAAGAGCGCGGTGTCTTCGTCCTCCCGATGTTTCCATCACTGTTTCTTCTTTCTTCTTGCCTTTGGCCATTCCTCCAGACCCATCTTGGATGGCTTGGGAGGTTGCTCTTATGGCCGACTGGCTCACGATTCTGCCCGTTTTTAGCCCATTTTCCACCATTTCTCCGATCTTTATTGCCTTTGTGAAAGGCTTACCCATGGTGGACATCATATTTTGAAAATAATCTGCTTCCTGAGCCTGCAGGAAGACAGTGACCATCTCTACCTCATCCATTGAAGGTTTCACTCTTGACGCCTGTTCGCGCCACTTAATTGCATACTCGCAAAAACTTTCTGAAGGCTTTTTCTTTAGATTTCCCAAGGAGTTCCTGTCTGGCGCAATGTCTATGTTGTACTGAAACTGTCGAACAAAATCTCTGGCAAGGTCGTCCCAAATGTGCCATCGAGATATGTCCTGATCCATGTACCATTCCGACGCTATGCCCACTAATCTTTCTCTGAAGTAAGCCATTAACAACTTTTCTTTTCCGCCGGCCCCACGCAACTGATTACAGTACTTTTTGAGGTGAGCAATTGGATCGCCATGCCCATCATACTTTTCGAACTTTGGCGTTTTGAATCCCGTGGGCAGGTGCACGTGAGGGAACATGCACAGATCATTGTAAGAAACACTCTTCTGCCCGCTTAAACCTTGTATATTTTTCAGACTCTGTTCTAAACTCCTCATTCTCTTTGTCATTTCATCCTGTTCTGGGGCTCTAGGGGTTTTGTCCTGCCCCGGTGTAAGCTCATATGGTGGCTGGGAGTAGGTATATTGAGGATAATGAGGAGGGTCAGCCTGAAAAATGGATTCTGGAATGTGAAGACCGAGGGGTCAAAAGCATGCTTCGGTAGCGATGGTTGGGTTGTTGCAGAGGATGGTGGAGCTGTAAAGATGTTGGGAGCAATTCCAGACAGGAACACCTGGGGGTGAGCCTCAGAGGGTGTTCCGAAGAAGTTAGCAGTCATAGTAGGTTGCCCCAGAGGAATATTTGGGCGGCTGATGGGGACAGTAGTAACCCCTCCAGATCTAAGGAATAACTCCGGGAATCCGGGGATAGTGCTTGGAGGTTCCTTTCCGTTGTTCCAAGCATCCCACATTTCCATCAATCGCAAGCGTAGTATCCGATTTTCTTCAGCTGTATAGGATTCAGAGGCCGGGATCCCAGAGATTGGGCTGTCTTCAGGTATGGGGATTGCAGGCAAGGTCATTTCAGATGACATCTATGTATTTCCTTTTGATCTGGTGAAATATCAATGTGAGGCTAGCTTACCACAAACCAACCACAGTTTCTAAAATACTCAGCTGGAAATTGACAGCAACAACGGTTAGTGTGAAACAAGTAACAGATAGGTAACTACACATTGGAGTGTGATGCACCTATACAGTTAAGTGAATATCTACATGTTTGCTTCGATCGCATGCTTCATCCCGGCTTTTCTCCTATTTTCTTTTCCTTCTTTTCCTTTCTCTTTTTGTTATGTTTTTTCTCATTTTCTGCTTTTTCTTTTCTTTGGCCATGGTTTTTCTTTCAATGCCTTATTTTCCTTTTGCATTTCTTTCCTTGTTTTTCCCTCGTATTTCTCTTTTTCTTTTTTCCTCGGGATTACGGTCGAATCTTATGTAGATTGCCTACGTATCATGGCACCATATGAATCAGACCAAGCGTAGTTCTTGCAAATAAGGTAAATAAGCTAACTCTTTTTTTTTTCTAGAATTTTTGAAAGAAATGCTTTAAGGGAAATATTTTTTTGATTTTTGATTTTGATTTTTCTTTTGTTTTTTTTTGAAAGAAAGACTTCTAAAAATTCCTTTCCTTTTTACTGGAACTTTGGGAATTTTAGAAGTAAAAGAAATATTTTTGTTTGAACTTTCATTTATTTTCTCTGTTTCTAACACGAAAGAAAAAATATATTTTGGGTTTTGAAAGTTGCCTCTTAATGAAAATATTTTGGATTTTTGAGCAAAAATATTTTCGGACTCAATTTTTCAAAATTTGTATTATTTTTTGGAAGAAAGACATCTAAGGATTATTTTAATGATTTATTTAGACCTAAAAGGAAAAAGTGGCTATTTTTTAAAATTTTTATTTAAGCAAACAAAGACTCGATTTTTCAGATACGGTCTTTCAGCACTTCTAGGAGGAAGATTTTAAGGCTGCGCCCGCAAACCATTTAAAAATGACTCAGGGTGACTGTTCTTGCAAAAATAGTCTTCCGGCGTCCTTTTGGGGACATTCGGCTTATTTTAAACAAGAATGGCATCACCCGACTTATTTATGATGAAAATTAAAATTTTGATATTTTTTGGCTATTTTTGCAAAAGGGAGGTTGGATCCGATGAGGGCTGCCTACGTATCTCACATCCAGTGAGAATCAAACCGGTGTAGTTCGGGCAGATTTGCCAAAATCAAAACTATTTTGACCAACAATTGTCTTTCTTTTTTTTTTTCAAATATTTTCCTTTTTCCTTTTTTTCCTTTTTTTTATTTTTCGAAAATCCGGCAGCATTTCGGTACTATTTGGGTATTGGGTCTTTTTCAAACAAATGATTACCCTCACTTAGTCCTAACACTGCTATTTTTCATAATTTTTTACTCATTAATTCGGTCAACATGCACAGTCGAGCAAATAAATGCGCCAGTAGCACGTAAGATGCATCAGGATGGTCAATTCATTTCGGGTCACCTGTCCTAGACGGACCCAACCCCTGTGTTGAGTCCCCTAAGTCAAATGCACATAATGCAAACAAATGTCCTATTAGGGATCCGGCATGAGGTCGAGTTATTCTAGATTCAAAACCTGGTTATATGTTCTAGACTGTGTACCCGAGCGGACAACTCGAGTCGAGGAGGGGGCTACGTACCGGGAACCAAAAGCCCATCCAGCTTAGTAACTTGTCTGGACTCTTTCTTATTATAAGGTATGACACAAACAGAATAGGGAGTCTAAACCAGTAAGCACATCCCCAGAGATGAGAAGAGAAGGGTCTTGCCACAGTTTATATACAATTCAGATAGTATCAAAGCGGTAAAGCACTTAGCACATTTCGCATGAAACATGTAGGAAAATCAGACAAAGCCAAATATAATAATTATACTAAGCTCGAATTCTTGAACCCTGAATCGAAATTCTGGGTTCATCTCCCCAGTAGAGTCGCCAGAGTTGTCACACCTCCTTTTACACACCTGAAGGATAAATGTATAAGGGAGTTTTTCCATTTAAAGTGACATTATTCGAAATGAGATTATTTATTTACTTTTAAGAGTCGCCACTTGGGATAGGATTGACTTTTGGTTTCCCAAGTCACCTGTTTAATTTAAATCCCAAATCGAGGAAAATTTTGACTTCCCAGTTGGAGTCTGCGAACCAGAAATTCTGAATAAGGAATTCTGTTGACCCGAGGGAAGGTGTTAGGCACCCCCGGATCCCGTGGTTCTAGCACGGTCGCTTAATTATTATAAATAGCTAAACATCTGATTTTAATATATGTTTTAACTTATGTGCTTTTTAAATTTAAACCGCTTTTATTATTATTTTAAAAGAGAATTGCAACATCGTGAAAACGCATCTCGAACCACGTCACATAAATGCACCAGCGGTTGTTGACACATTTCGACTTCGTTGAGATTTGGATCTGGGTCACATAAATACGTACTCGAGTTTAGGAAGGTAAATTATTAAAATACGCGCCTAAAGAGACTAACGCGTTATTATCTTTGAGGAAGCCCATGAAATTTGTTAAACGGCCCATCCCGAATTCTAAGTATTTTTATATAACCATTTATCGAGGGCCCCGTAATTATATGCTCTATTTGGCGAGGCTCGTCTCATTTTATTTTTAAAAGGATATCCTAAAGTGAACTAGGATTTTTTTGTTTTTTTTATTGTCTCTACAAATAAAAAGAAAGGTCCTAACCAATTAGTAATTTCAATATCCTATTATGTCAAGAATTGACTTTGAGTTTAGTGCTTTATACAAGCAGCCTCATTGCTTGAACGGACTTCCCTAGTGTAGCCTTTGTACAGGCCCAATATGGAAAACATGCAACACTGGATCAAGGCTAAGCCATACGTGATCAAAAGCCCAATCCAGGTTGACTTCAATTTATTAACAAGCCGAAACAGCCATTTGCCTTATCTTTGGACCCGTCGACAGAACACCATTAAACTACAACCAATTCAATTCCAAACCTTTTGGCTTTTACCACGTTTTGGCTACTGGGATGTATACAGAAATCAAACTAAATTGAGGCTATCACAAACACAGCTTAATTACGCATTCATTAGCCTTAATGACAACTACTACTACTACTACCTGGATGCTGGTGAATTAAATATAATACCTAATCAGATTTGCACTTGATTAATACCTATTTTGAATTTCATATTGAGTTGAGATGATACTAACGAAATAAAACAAAGCTCATACGAATCTAAAATATACTCGAATTAACTCATCAGTTTTGTTAACACAATTCATACAATAGTCCCGTTATTACAAATTACGACGACTGCTACTTGCCCTGTTATAATACTACAGCCTACTAGTTCAAGTGATACAGTTATATACGATTATAGATCTCAACAACTACTACAAACTGGAAATCCAAGGTAACTGTCCAAGTCACTTTTAAAGTCCTAATTACAGTCCATATTTAATTACACTGGTCGACCAACTGAATCACACATTACAATATTCAGCCACACAATCACAACAAAATTATTTAAACATAACGAAATAGCAGATCCAGAATGGAGAATTGACTTCAACTTTTATTTCATGTTGTTAACAAGAAGAGGTACATCAAATAAGCTTGAGACGTGTACCTGGTATTGGAATAACAAGAGAAAAGAGAGAGAAGTCAGTGATAGCAAATATAACAGCAGCAGTCCAGGAAAGTTTCAGCAATCCAGGAAGTAATCAACTAACACAACAGCAGTGGGATCAAATTTCGATTTAAAACCAACTTCTCAAACACCCAGGACACTTCAGCAATCAAAAACCCAATTAAACTGGCCCAAACAAATTGAATGAACTCCCAAAACTACTCGAAATCCGACAGGAAACTCTCTGAATCTTCAAATTACCAAAATGAACGCATAAATGTAAATCAGCTACCAAAACTAGAATCTAGTTAGGAGATTGAAAGAAACAGTTTTTTTTAAAAAATTTTTTACTGGATTTTGTTCGTTTTTGTATTTTTTCTTTTAGAACTAAGAACTAGAAAACAATTTGGATCTGAAATTTGAATTTCAGATGTGAAACTTGAAGAGTATTGTTTGTGGGGAATTTTTGATGGCCAAAAACTTATGTGTTAAGGCACTATTCAATGCCTTTTATAGGCAAAATGAGGGCAGCCCTCATATTTTGTGTTTACCCTCTAGTCCCTATTTTATTTACTTATTTGATCCCTTATTTCTTAACTTGATCCTCAAGTTAGTACACTATGTTTCTTGCACTTACAACTAAAGTCCTAGCCTAGAAGGCCCTAGAAGACTCTAGTTTCATCTACCATGTGCTACCCAATCCTAAATATCTAAACTACCCTTGAATTCAAACTGAAATTACTAAATTGATCTAACCCGACCCCAACTCCTTTTCTTTCCCTAGTTACATTTGACTACAGTTACTCAGGGATTTATTCAACTATAACCAGACGAACTAAACTAAAACTAACTAAGAAACAAAGAAATTACTAATTAGAACCTAATACTGACTAAATAGAAGTAAAGCACATTAGAAGAAATTTAAACTTAGACTAATAGAAAACAAACACTAAACTGAAACATACATCAAAATATATTCGAACAAAAATCAAAAATCACCAAGACAGGATTAAACAAAATCACAACAAAAGTAAACTAGTCCAAACAAAATTAAGCTAAAAAAAAGAAGGTAAAAACAGTTATAAGAGCAAGGCGAAAACAAATATTGAACTAAGAATAAAAACCAAAACAAAATTACACAAGAATCAAATTAAGAAACTTACTGATTGAGACTGAAATCGCTTGAATTCGAGTTTGATTTTCAAATAATATTATGTGTTTGTTCTTTCCAAGAACAAACACATAACACGATTTCAAAACCATTCAAACACTAGCTGGACTTGGAAAATCAAACAACCCTGGTAGCAAAACTCTAGATCTAAGATTTGTGAAGTTTCAGTTGGATTTAAGGCAAATTGGCTTGGGATTTGGGTGGAGGAGGTTGAAGAGAGTATAGGGTGTTAATCTGGTTGTGTTTGGGTGACTTTAGGTTTTGGCCGGAATTTTCTTTGAGAGGATTGACTAGTGTTTGAAGAAAAATAATCGCATATTTGGAAAGGGGAGGGGAAGGCGGTTCAAGGGTGTATTTTTGGGGTCGTTTGGTGGCCGGCCGCCGGCGGAGGCGATTTTCGACCGGCGACTTAGGGCGGAGAGACGGTGCTGGAGGCGGAGTTGGACATGGGTACTAGGAGGATAACACTGTCTCTAGGGTTTAGGGACAATTTATGTGGAAATTAGATCTCATCAGGGCCGTTGGATGAAAGATGATGGACGGCCTGGATTAACACTTAATCCAAACGACGTCGTTTAATTGGGGGTAAGGATCTGGACCGGGTTTTGGGCTTGGACGGGTAACTTGAACGGGTTTAGGAGGGGAATTAGGTCTGGGCTGGGGGTTATGACGTTTGGGTTTAGCCATTTTTGGCCCAAATTGGGTCTTTTAAGACCAGTCCACTTTTAATTGTTCTCCTTATTTCTTTTATTTTCTTCTTTTATTGCTTTTATTTATTTTCATTTTCATTTTGTATTTTTATGATTTTAGTAAAAAAGCAAAACATTAAAATAAAACCTAATTTATTGCCAAAACTAAGCTAATTAATTCCTATAAAATTGATTAAATCCTATTTAAAAGTAGACTCAACAATTAACAATTGAAAATGCAAAAAATGGAATATTTTTGTCATTTTCTTCATATTTTGTTCATAACTTAACCACTAATTAATCCTAAAATATGAAATTAAATCCAAAATGCAAATTTCAAGTGTAATTTTTATATTTTTATATGCATTAAAATGCACAAATAAAATGCAACAATTAACAGAAAATAACACAAAAAATTCACAAAATTATAAAATAACGAAAGAAAATCATTTTTTTCGAATTTTTGGGAATGATTCACTTAGGGCAAAATCACATGCTCACAACAGTTGAATAGTAGTTATGAATAGTAATTGAGCAAACTATAGTTACCAGACTCTAAACTACAGTAGTTTATGAAATTTCCTCTTAAAGTTACTTTGGCTAAGATAGAGCTGGGTCAAGATGGGCTAAAATCAGGGTCATAGCCCAACCCATCTAACTCTTGTCAAGCTTTACTTAATATATGTTATTTTCTTATGAATTGTATAATTACTAAATAATTCTTTTTCATTTGTTTTGGTCATATATTACATATTAGGAAAAAAAATTTATTTCTAAAATATTTTGGCCAAGTGTGACGATCCGACCTGTCGTCTCATGAGTTACCGCTCTGTTTTCCCCATTTTATGCTTCTTCATGTTTCGTTATCGGTATGTGGTGTGTTAGAGTTGATTTGGATTCGTTTTGATAAGAAATGAGACACTTAGTCTCTTTAAGGAAGACTTAAGTTGGAAAAGTCAACCGGACGTTGACTTATGAGCTATAGGGCTCGGATGTGATTTTCAGTAATTCGGTTAGATTCGGGGGATGATTTGTGACTTAGGAGTACGATCGGAATTGATTTTGGAGGTCCGGTGTAGAATTAGGCTTGAATTGACGAAGTTAGTATTTTGGCGAATTCCGGTTGATATGTGAGATTTTGATCCGAGAGTCGTAATGGAATTCCGAGAGTTGTTGTAGCTTCGTTATGTTATTTTGGACTTGTCTGCAAGATTTCATGTCATTCGGACGTGGTTTGGTTGGGTTTTTGATCAAAAATGGAATTTGGAAGTTCTTGAAATTGTTAGGCTTCTGATGCAAATTTGGTGTTTTAATGTTGTTTAGAGCATTCCGAAGGTTAGAACAAGTTTGAATAATGTTATGGGATATGTTGGCGTGTTTGGTTGAGGTCCCGAGGGCCTCGGGTGTGTTTCGGGGTGGTTTCGGATCATTTCGGGCTGTTTTGCAATGGCTGAAGCTGGTATCTGGTATTGTTCTTTGCGTTCGCGAGTATCTCCTCGCGTTCGCGAAGAAGGATTTGGCTTCTGGGGTATTGTTCTTCGCGTTCGCGAAGAGAGCCTCGCGTTCGCGAAGAAGAGGCAATTCTGTTGCGCAGGTCTTACTTTGGAGGCTCGTATCTCTCAATTTACAATGAATTGAAGATGATTCAAAAACGAAAGTTGTAGCTCTTTGAATCTAGTTTCCATAAACATATTATAATACTCATTTGGAGTGGTGTGTAAAACGTTATGACCATTACACTAGAGGCTGTCCGAGCAGAGTTTGGGAAATGAATTTTTGGAACTTTGTTCTTCGCGAACGCGAGAGGAGGACCGCGAACGCGAAGAACAAATCCCTGGACAGCAGAATAAAGTCCAAACTTTGTCCCATTTGCCATTTTTGACGATTTGGAGCTCAGATAAGGCAATTTTTCGGGAGATTTTTGGAGAGAACAACGGGGTAAGTATTCTTAACTCAATTTTGGTTGTATAACTTGAATCTATCACTAGTTTTGGTGTTTAATCCGCGAATTTTGTTGGAAAAGTATAGAAAACCCTTTTGGTTAGAATCATGGATTTGAGGGTCGAAATTTTATGGGAATTGGATAATTTTTGAATGGTTAGACTCGTGGCGAGATAAGGAATCTGATGATGTGAATTTTATAATTTTTCAAGAAGTGGGCCCAAGGCTCGGGTTTTGCTAGTTTCGAGATCTTTGCTATTTTTCGATTGTTTTTTATTTGGTATTGTTCCCTTAGCATATTGTGATGTATTCGCTCTGATTTTGGTTAGATTCGACGCGTGTGGAGGCCGATTTGAGGGGCAAAGGCGTCGCGAGCTAGAGATTTCACCAGTTCGAGGTGAGTAATGATTGTAAATGATATCCTGAGGGTTAGGAACCATGGATTTGCACCCATAGTGCTATATTGAGGTGACTTTCACGCCGGATAGAGAGCGTGGGGTAGAGCACCATTGGGGATTGTGACTTGGTCCAGCCCGGTTGTTGATTTTACCGCGTATCTCACTATGACTTGTTGTTTTTCACTATGACTTGGGCTTATTGCCATACTTGGGGCTTATTGCCGACTGTTTGAACTCCTTGTGAGCTATCATCACTGTGTTCCTCACTATTTGAAATATTATTTGAACTCAGTCCATTTGAATTATACTGTTTCATGAACTCAGCTATATTTTTACTCAACCTTGAGTTTTTAACTGATATTTGAACTATTATTTGAGCTGAGCATTCTTGTTTTTACTGATGCCCGAGGGGCTTATGATTATTTTTGGACTGATTGAGGCCGAGGGCCATGTGTGAGGATATGTTGAGTGATATGAGATGAGGCTTTCAGGCCTCGAGTGTATTGTGAGAAGGCTTTCAGGCCTCGAGTGTATTGTGAGAAGGCTTTCAGGCCTCGAGTGTATTGTGAGAAGGCTTTCAGGCCTCGAGTGTATTGTGAGGAGGCTTTCAGGCGTCGAGTGTATTGTGAGGAGGCTTTCAGGCGTCGAGTGTATTGTGAGGAGGCTTTCAGGCCTCGAGTGTATTGTGAGGAGTCTTTCAGGGCTCAAATGTATTGTGAGGAGGCTTTCAGGCCTCGAGTGTATTGTGAGAAGGCTTTCAGGCCTCATATTGATATGTACAGGCTTTCAGGCCTTATTATGATAGCGCTTGGGATGTAGCAGCCCCTACGGAGTTTGCACACCCAAAGTGAGCGCGGGTACCCATGTATTGTGATACTGAGCCCGGGGGGCTGATACTGTTTGAGTGATGTGATACTGAGCCCGAGGGGCTGATACTGTTCTGAGTGATGAGATATTGTGCCCGAGGGGCTGATACTGTTCTGAGCGATCGATATTGAGCCTGAGGGGCTGGTACTATTTTTGAGATGTGCCCGAGGGGCGAACCTTTATGTGCTCATCTTGCATATTTAATTGCCTTTTTACCTGTTATACTGTGGTACTTGTGCCCGAGGGGCGGATTTTCCATGCTTATCAGTACTAACTATTTTGAAATCATTTTCGTAATTATTGAAAAGACCATCTTCAAAAGAGATTTGAACTGAGCCAAGGCATTTCTAAAGATATCACAGATTTCACTATTTTTCATAGAAAATTGTACCCGACTTCTATACAGCATATTGGTTGCTTTACGTGATTTCTTGATGCTCAGTTATTATTTATCTTTGTTACTCACTGAGTTGGAGTACTCACTTTACTCCCTGCACCTCGCGTGCAGTTGCAGGTATTTGTTCCCTCAGTAGCGGGTATTGGCCGCGTGGAGGAAGAGTTGGAGAGGTTTTAGCGAGGTGACTGCCAGCGTTCGCAGCACCATAGTCCCCTTATGTTATTCATTATTATTATTTAGTGTATTTCTGGACTGTAAAGTGGGGATTTCATTCTTATAGATGCTCGTGACTTGTGACACCCAGGTCGAGCTGTATTGGGTTGTAATTACATTAATTAATATCATTAATTCACATTCAAACTGTTATATAACTAATTAACTGCTTCAAAGTGGTGTTCTGAAATGGTCTGGCTGGCCTTGTCTTCATGAGAGGCGCCATCATGACCGGAGCGGGGTTCGGGTCTTGACAAGTTGGTATTAGAGCCTAGGTTACTAAGTCTCACGAGTCATGAGCAGGTTTAGTAGAGTCTCGCGGATCGGTACAGAGACGTCTGTATTTATCCTCGAGAGGCTGCATAACCTTTAGGAAAACTTCACTTTCTTGGAATTCTTATCGTGCGTACTTGATTCAGCTTGAGATATAACTGTTGAAATTCCTTCCACACGTCTGTATGAGCACGTGAGCGCTCAGCGTCCGATGTGCCTTGATGGCTTGTGATTCCCTGATCATGGGGCGAGATGTAATCCCCGTGAGTTTGATGTTGGGCTAGTTTGGAGGACTTGAGGCCGGATCTTTGCCATGGTTTGAGCACTGAGGTGCTGATTGTGTGAGCAAGTGTTTTGAACTTATATGTTCGGTATAGTCCCTATTAGCCGAAATGGCGGTTGGATATCCATGGGATGAGTATGTTAGTACTGCGAGATGTATCTATATGACTTGGTAGTGACGAAAAAGTCTGCTGGATAATAGATGAAATGTTAAGTGTTCGATTCCTATTTTGATTCGATGTGTAGCCCGAATATGGGCACGTGAAGACTATTTTCCTTTCTCCTAGTTAGGGAGGGTAGTGCATTACATGTGGCGGTATGAGTTCAGACTCAAGAAGACTAATGACTGTGTAACATATATGATGGTGGAAGGTATGCTGAAATACTAAATTGAGGCGAAGCAGGTGGGTTATCTCCTACGGAGGGTTCTTAAGTGGTATGATCCTTATGTGTATGTTAGAAATCTCATGTGTAATTGAAGGGTACATGTTGAAGTTTGAAAATTCGGGTCGCTTAAGAGAGTGGACTCAACTGATGTGGGGATGAATGCGAGATTTGCAGAGGATTACAGTACTAGATGATCTGTGTTTTCACAAACTTGTAAATGATTTGAGTTTAATCTCACTATGGTATTGTGGCATCATTAGAGTAAAAGTGTTATGAGTTGTTGAGTGTGTCTTGATGTATGGTTTCGAGCTAAGTTGGGGAGTTTGCTATTAGTTAGCTAATTATACGGTCATGTGCAATGTTGGTTCCAGTTCGAGGCATACTAGCGAATTAGTTCTGGTTGCGGAAATTGAGCCGAGGATGGCACGAGTGAAGCAAAATTTTGACAAAGGTTATATGGTGCCTCGTAGATGTGTAAGATCAGAGGATGTATTAAGTTGTTGATTGGTAAGAATGCTCGGTGCATGGAGCAGGAAGATGTTTGTTTGTATTGGGATGAGGATCTCATTTTGCATTATCAGAGTGCTAATAAGGCACGAGTGGTTCTTTTCGTTAAGTTAGGTAATTTGCAGTTTGAATAAGAGTGAATGACTCTCGAGAATGGTTTTATGGTGTTCAAGATTCTACATGTAACAATCAGGTGTCTCAAGGTTGTGTTTGTGGTCAGAGACTGTGTTTTTATCGGAAAGGTCAAGGCTTGTGGTATTTTATGTTAATTATGGGATTCTATGTATAAATATCTGGAAAGTAATGGTAACGAATTCAGATTCGCAGGAAGTTCTTCAAAGTGAAGTATTCTGGGATGTGGTATTTCTGGGAACATTTGAGAGAGTATTCAGTGGCTTATGGGTCTTAGACAGTGTGGTCTTGTGCTTGGGCTTCGTGTAGTAAGCCTGGGTTGAGGAACTGTGGTGCTACAACAAGAGGGAATATCAAGTTGATGAGGAATTAGAAGGGAAATTAAGTAGATGGAATAGCTTGATAGTAGACCGAATTGGTATGGTAAGGATATGATTAATTCCTTATATGTGTTCGAGGTAATGAGCCCTTACAGGTATTGTGCAGCAAAGCTTTTGAGTCCTGACAGCTTGCTTAGCTTGGTTTGGATAGAAGGATTCAGTCCCTGCAGTTTAGCTTGTGCAAATGGAATTGAGAGATAGTACTTGTTGGGTTTTACCATGGTTGGAGATGTATATATCTTTCTATGGGCATGCGAAACATGGGATGTGTAATGATTTTTCCTCCAAATGGGATCAGTGGAAGTTTCGGGCTAGATGAATTACAATTCAGTTCTGAAAATAAGTTCATAAATTCTCAGGCAACGGGTAGCCTCAGGTAATCAAGGAAATGGTACTGTTAATCGGAAATGATTTGACGAGAGTAAATGTCTCGAAAAAAGGGTAATGTGATTAGACTGATGATACTACATTAGTATTGTGGTGCTTTCTTGCTAGATCGACTGCTGATATCCGAGTGTGTTTGATGGCACAGGGGAATTTTAGAATATCTTTCGTGGAATGATTGGATACTTGAGGTTTAATATGTATTCATACTGCGGAATTTGGGATCAGGTACAGTGATTCGTGTGCTATATGGAGTTGGAGACTGGGAGTTCTCAGGTACAGACTATGTAGTGGTTGTGGATCGTGTGTATTGGTACCGTTAGTGGCTATTGGGATTTGGAGGCCCGAGTGGATCTTTCTTTGCTTGGTATATTAGATTTTGGATATGATATTGGGGTGTAGACTGGTTGTCTCAGTGTTGGGTTATCTAGACTATTATGCTAAGGGCTATGTCGGAAAATGCCACAGGTTGCGTGGCGGGGTGCATCGGATTATGTTCTAGCATAGTGGTTCGTATTCCAAAGACCAACGGACGGCTGGGAAGGATTGCTTTCCTTAATTGGGCCTTTGTGGCGGATGTCAGTGTAGAGGTTTCTACCATTGATTCAATTCCGGTATTGAGGGACTTTTCGGATGCGTTCCTTGTGGCCGGGCATGTCGCCGGGCGAGACTGTGGATTTCGATATTTATTTGGTGCCAGGCACCGTATCGTATGGCTCCGGCAGGATTTGTTGTAGTGGAAGGAGCAGCTTCAGGATTCTTGGTATTGAGTTCTTGGCAGGACGATGTGGCTACGTATTTAGCTTGAGTTAGCTTGGTTAGTCCCGAGTTGTATTGTTGAGGGATAGTTTGATTCGATCGTTATTGAACTTGTTAGTGATCTGGGGATATCTATGAGTTTCTTTTCTATGCTGTGAGATGTTATGATTGGTTGGATATGGGCACATGTGGTGCGGTTCTATTGAGAAGTCATAGAGAAAGTCGAGCGGGAAGAGTAATTGAGTGTGGCTCGGTAAATAGAGTATTGGTTACAGCCTATCGGGTTGCGTGTCGCATGTTATTTGTTTCACCATGGGTGTAATGAATGGCTTTGGTTTCAGACATCAAATTATGCATGGTTGTCGATTTTGAGCATGGCGACTTGAGGTGTTTCATGTGTAATAGTGTTTGGGTAGAATCACGCATTGTGGCGAGGCCACGCGGGGGTATGACCCTTCAGGGTAGATTCAGGTAACCTATTTCCATGATGTGAGACGGGTTCTCAGCCTTATGTTGTAATGGTATTGATGAGCTTGAGGTACAGCTCTTTCGTTTGAGTTATTTGTCATGATTTGAGTATGTTCAGACCGTTCCTCATTGGTGCGTGTATTATGCAAGTTGTGGCTTAGGCCTGTGTTGAGGTGTCATATCACCAGAGTGGTGTGTTGGATTCGAGGAGATCGTTCGAGTCATTAATGAATACGAACAGATTTGATTTCAGCTTGTTGGAAGGATAATATCGAGGTTCGGCTCGGAAATCTGCTGTGGTATTTGTCAAAATGGAAGTGGCTTCATGAATGGTTGATCTGAGAGATGGTTACGGTTTTCTGCGTGTTTCATTTATCGTTGGCAGTATATGAAAGTGTTGGAATGAGACTTTAGCTAAATAAGAGGTTTTCTATCGGTATTTAGTTGTTGTGGGTAACTACTATGAATGGAAGTTATCGTATCGAGTACTTGGATTATGTGGTATATCATATGACTTCACATGAGATTGCAAGTATTGGTATTACAGCTGGTTCGTGACTATTCAAAGTATAGGTGTGAGGTTTTGATCGTATTGATGGTTTCAGAAGTGAAAAGGTAGTTCTATAATTTATGGGCTAGACTGGATTGGGTAATTTCAGCTATGTTGTGTTGTCGGACCTATATGAGATAGGGTGACGTGGGATTACCCCGGGTATATGCTTGGTAAGGTTATTCAGCTATTGGTTGGCTTTTAGGACAACTCTGGGTACGCTCGAGGACAAGCGTTGGTTTAAGTTGGGGAGGATGTGATGACCCGACCCGTCGTCTCATGAGTTACCGCTATATTTCCCCCATTTTACGCTTCGTCATGTTTTGTTATCGGTATGTGGTGTGTTAGAGTTGATTTGGATTGGTTTTCATAAGAAATGAGACACTTAGTCTCTTTAAGGAAGGCTTAAGTTGGAAAAGTCAACCAGACGTTGACTTATGAGTTATAGGGCTCGGATGTGATTTTTGGTGATTCGGTTAGCTTTGGGGGATGATTTATGACTTAGGAGTGCGATTGGAAATGATTTTAAAGGTCCGGTGTAGAATTAGGCTTGAATTGGCGAAGTTAGTACTTTGGCGAATTCCGGTTGATAGGTGAGATTTTGATCCGAGGGTCAGAATGGAATTTTGAGAGTTGCTGTAGCTTCGTTATGTCATTTTGGACTTGTATGCAAAATTTCATGTCATTCCGAAATGGTTTGGTTAGGTTTTTGATCAAAAATGGAATTTGGAAGTTCTTGAAATTGTTAGGATTGAATCCGATGTAAATTTGGTGTTTTAATGTTGTTTAGAGCATTTCGAAGGTTGGAACAAGTTTGAATAATGTTATGGGATATGTTGGCGTGTTTGGTTGAGGTCCCGAGGGCCTCGGGTGTGTTTCGGATCATTTCGGGCTGTTTTGCAATGGCTGAAGCTGGTATCTGGTATTGTTCTTCGCGTTCGCGAGTATCTCCTCGCGTTCGCAAAGAAGGATTTGGCTTCTGGGGTATTGTTCTTCGCGTTCGCGAAGAGAGCCTCGCGTTCGCGAAGAAGAGGCAATTCTGTTGCGCAGGTCTTACTTTGGAGGCTCGAATCTCTCAATCTACAATGCATTTGGAGATGATTCGAAAACAAAATTTGTAGCTCTTTGAATCTATTTTCCATAAACATATTATAATAGTCATTTGGAGTTGTGTGTAAAACGTTATGACCATTACACAAGAGGCTGTCCGAGCAGAGTTTGGAAAATGAGTTTTTGGAACTTTGTTCTTCGCGAACGCGAGAGGAGGACCGCGAACGCGAAGAACAAATCCCTAGGCAGCAGAATAAAGTCCAAACTTTGTCCCATTTTCCAATTTTGACGATTTGGAGCTCGGATAAGGCGATTTTTCGGGAGATTTTTGGAGAGAACAACGAGGTAAGTATTCTTAACTCAATTTGGGTTGTATAACTTGAATCTATCACTAGTTTTGGTGTTTAATCCGCGAATTTTGTTGGAAAAGTATAGAAAACCCTCTTGGTTAGAATCATGGATTTGAGGGTCGAAACTTTATGGGAATTGGATAATTTTTATATGGTTAGACTCGTGGCGAGATAAGGAATCCGATGATGTAAATTTTATAATTTTTCGAGAAGTGGGCCCGGGGCTCGGGTTTTGCTAGTTTTGAGATCTTTGCTATTTTTCAATTGTTTTCGATTGGGTATTATTCCCTTAGCATATTGTGATGTATTCGTTCTGATTTTGGTTAGATTCGACGCGCGTGGAGGCCGATTTGAGGGGCAAAGGCGTTGCGAGCTAGAGATTTCACTGGTTCAAGGTGAGTGATGATTGTAAATGATATCCTGAGGGTTGGGAACCCCGAATTTGCAGAGCACCGTTGGGGATTGTGACTTGGTCCGTCCCGGTTGTTGATTTTACCGCGTATCTCACTATGACTTGTTGTTTTTCTCTATGACTTGGGCTTATTGCCATACTTGGGGCTTATTGCCGACTGTTTGAACTCCTTGTGAGCTATCATCACTATGTTCCTCACTATTTGAAATATTATTTGAACCCAGTCCATTTGAATTACACTGTTTCATGAACTCAGCTATATTTTTACTCAACCTTGAGTTTTTAACTGATATTTGAACTATTATTTGAGCTGAGCATTGTTGTTTTTACTGATGCCCGAGGGGCTTATGATTATTTTTGGACTGATTGAGGCTGAGGGCTATGTGTGAGGATATGTTGAGTGATATGTGAGGAGGCTTTCAGGCCTCGAGTGTATTGTGAGAAGGCTTTCAGGCCTCGAGTGTATTGTGAGAAGGCTTTTAGGCCTCGAGTGTATTGTGAGGAGGCTTTCAGGCCTCGAGTGTATTTTGAGGAGGCTTTCAGGTCTCGAGTGTATTGTGAGAAGGCTTTGAGGCCTCATATTGATATGTACAGGCTTTCAGGCCTTATTATGATAGCACTTGGGCTGTAGGAGCCCTTCCGGAGTCTGCACACCCACAGTGAGTGCGGGTACCCATGTGTTGTGATACTGAGCCCGAGGGGCTGATACTTTTTGAGTGATGTGATACGGAGCCCGAGGGACTGATACTGTTCTGAGTGATGAGATACTATGCCCAAGGGGCTGATACTGTTCCCAAGGGGTTGATACTATTCTGAGCGATCGATATTGAGCCCGAGGGGCTGGTACTGTTTTTGAGATGTGCCCGAGCGGTGAACTTTTATGTGCTCAGCTTGCATATTTAATTGCCTTTTTACCTGTTATACTGTGGTACTTATGCCTGAGGGGCGTATTTTCTGTGCTTATCAGCACTAACAGTTTTGAAATCATTTTCGTAGTTATTGAAAAGATCATCTTCAAAAAAGATTTGAACTGAGCCAATGCATTACTAAAGATATCACAGATTTTACTATTTTTCTTAGAAAATTGTACCCGGCTTCTATACAGCATGTTGGTTGCTTTACGTGATTTCTGGATGCTCAGGTATTATTTACCTTTATTACTCACTGAGTTGTAGTACTTACTTTACTCCCTGCACCTCGCGTGCAATTGCAGGTATTTGTTCACCCGGTAGCGGGTATTGGCCGCGTGGAGGCAGAGTTGGAGAGGTTTTAGCGAGGTGACTGCCAGCGTTCGCAGTACCACAATCCCCTTATGTTATTCATTATTATTATTCAGTGTATTTCTTGACTGTAAAGTGGGGATTTCATTCTTATAGATGCTCGTGACTTGTGATAGCCCGTTCGGGCTGTATTGGATTGTAATTACATTAATTAATATCATTAATTCACATTTAAACTGTTATATAACTGATCAACTTCTTCAAAGTGGTGTTCTGAAATGGTCTGGCTGGCCTTGTCTTCATGAGAGGTGCCATCACGACCGGAGCGGGGTTCGGGTCGTGACACCAAATTACTCTTTGATGAATTTGGGATAAAAATCAACCCAACTTTAAATGGGTTGAGATGAGTTGGATCAAGATAAGATGAATTCAGTGAATGAGCGAGTCAATAACCAACTCAACCTTGGGTGGGTTGGCGGGTCATTGGGGCTTGGTCCAAATTTGACAGCCCTAGTGTAACGACCTGACTGGTCGTTTGCTTTTTTAGAACGATGTTCTCCCAAATAAAACTCTCCGTGCTAGCTTTAACTAATTTACGACCTGCAGGGATGGTTGGTTCGGGATTTAGAAGAGTTTGAATTAAAATATGCACTTTTGACTCTTTAGGATTTTCTTAAAAGACAAAGTTTGACTTTGGTCAACATTGTGGGCAAACGGGCCCGGATTCGTGTTTTGACGGTTCTGGAGGGTTCGCGGGAAAATATGAGACCTGGGCCTATGCCCGGAATCGAATTCCGAGGTCCCTAGCCCGAGTAATGAATTTTTAGTAGAAATTGTTAATCTAAAATATTAAGGATTTAAAGAAACTAACTAACGATTGATTTCACGGGTTTTGGGCTCGTATGTTGGTTTCAAAGCCCGGTACAAGTCGGAAATATCATTTAAGAGCTACCCGCAAAATTTGGTGTCAATCCGAGTAGTTTAAAGGCGTTTTGGCCCGTTGGAGGAAAATTATGAACTTGAAGTTCATAAGTTTGATTCATTTGGTTTTAGGGGTGATTCCTAGACTTAGCGTCGGGTGTCCCGAACGTCCGAGTAGGTTCGTTTCGTGATTTCAGACTTGTCGGTATGTTCGGGCGGGGACTGGGAGCTCTGAGCATCAATCGAACGAGGTGCGAGTGAAGTGGAATTTTTCTGAGAAGGGATGAAGTTTGTTGCTTCTGTCATAAACGCACATGCGGTTGGTGGACCGCAGGTGCGAGACCGCAGAAACGGTCCTTTCATCGCAAAAGTGGCCCAGGGCATTCCAAGCTAGGAACCGCAGAAGTGGCTCCGCAGATGCGGCCTTGAGACTGCAGAAGCGGTCCATTTCTCACAGATGCGGGACCGTAGATGCGGCCCCTTGACCGCAAACGCGGAAATCGCTGAAGCAGTGAGGTTCATTTAATACGGGTTCTAAACCATATTTATCACTTTTTTCATTCCTCCATTGGGCGATTTTAGAGCTTTTGAGAGAAGAACTTCACCTAGAATCTTGAGGTAAGGGTGTCCTACCTATTTATAGTTTAATAATTATGTCTTAGGTAGATTAAACACTAGTTTTAAGGTGAAATCACGAGGTTAGAGCAAAAACCTAAGGTTTTAATGAAACTTAGATTTTACCGCAAAATTTGTTATGAAATGAACTAGAAATTATATATTAATGATCCTTAGGTTATAGAGAACAGCTTCCTTCGAAAAATTTCTGAATCCGGGCATGTGTGTCACGAACCGAAATCCGAGGAGCACGACCGGCGCTCAACCGAATAAACCCGACTGAGCAAGCCTGTTAAGTTTCATTCTACCCAAACTAATTCATGAATAAATAGGAGATGGACTCCATTCGTCATACTTTATAAATATTTCATTAGCAACTTTCCATTTTGTTTTCATTAACCATTTAAAACACAGTATCCAAAATGTGAAAAATTTTATGGATGTGGAGGAAAACATATTTTCCAAATACCAGTATTGCAAATTTCATTTCCTAATACCAAACACCACCCACAACCTGTCTACGGAGCCTCTAAATATAACTGAAGAATAATATGGAAATGCCGGCAACAAGGCTCCGGCTATACCTCTAAATACAAAGTACATGATAAACAATCGTACATGACCTCGAAATGAAGTGGGGCTCACTAAATCAGCTGAAAGGAAGATGCGTCACTGGCTGCGACCAACACTGCCTGCTATGGAACACCCTACAATCATAACACGAATGTAGCGCCCCCGTAAAAGGGACGTTAGTGCCATTGAATAGCACTAGTATGTATAACTAAACACCATCTCATTAGAAAGAACTATCAAACAAGAATAAAGAAATCACAAGTGAACCTTAAACACTTTAAATGATCACAACATTATCAAATAAAAGGGATCACATAGTTTTCACATAATTCCATACCTTTAGGTTGTGTTCCATAGCCCGTCATAGGGTTCACCCGTCCATAGAGTTCACATATCATATTATGCACCTATGTGTTTCAAAGCCCGTCCATAGGGTTCGCATATCATATTGTACACCTATGCGTTTCATAGCCCGTCCATAGGTTCCACATTTTATATTATACCCCTATGCGTTTCATAGCCCGTCCATAGGGTTCACATATCATATTATACACCTATGCGTTTCATAGCCCGTCCATAGGTCCCACATATTATATTATACACCTATACATTTCATAGCCCATCCATAGGTTCCTCATATTATGTTATACACCTATGCGTTTCATAGCCCGTCCATAGGTTCACATATCAATTAATCGGCACAGGGGGCCACAACCATTACAGCATACTTGGCACTAGGCCACATTTCATAACTCAATCTCTTATTTCCCACATTTCACATCATTTCCACATATTTCACGTCAATATCAATTTCAACAGTAAGCCATTTAATTCAAGATGTCAAGTACACATGAGAGAAACCGTGAATCCTCAGCATATACAATATCTTAGAAATCATACACCTCAAGTTCATTATCAATGGAACTTCAAACATAAGGGTTCATCCAAAAAAAGAGGGGACACACCAAACCATAATAGAAATAGACATCAAGTCATAAACAAGCAATTACATCCATCATTCTTGAATTAATCCTTTACAATCACGACAATATACAATTTAAACATCGGTGTATGTAACAACTCGGATCACATTGGGGGTACTTATAAGGCAAATCATTATCTCGAGCAACCATCTATGGGCATAAATTGAGTACAAGCCTTTAGGCCACTTTATTGTTGTAGTCATTTATGGAATGTGAAGTCAAGGCTCTTTTCATAATCTATTTCACATTTTCTCGTGTCATAGGCGTCACCAAGTACAATTACAATTCAAGTTCTTGGCACATTGGCCATACTCTATTTCCCAAAGTCATTCAATTTATTTCAAACATCTTTGTACATAAAGGATTTCACATAGTTTGGCTTAACAATCTCAATTTCAATCTTGATTTAAGGTATTAGCATTTCAATACATAATTCATGTTGTTTGCCCCTTTCAAGGTATCAAGATAGCACGTTAATCCTGTTGAGACACATCCTTCACGCATATAAGGTTACAACACTAATTCATGGTAAATAATAATCGACACAATAATTCAACTTTAATCTTACCATATTCATACAACATCGATGAAGCTCGATTTCTAAAAGATGGGGGTTTAGCCATACATACCTTGTTTAAGCTTTCCTTAAGTTAGTACGACGTTCCGGAAATTCTAGCAATCCCAATCTACTTTGAAACATAACAAAACTGAACACAAATTAGGAAGGTATTCATGATTTCAGCTTATTTGAGCATTCTATCAAACACTAGTTGAGCATCTTGATTTCAAATCACTTTTATAAGATTTCCTTCATTCCCCAACCCAATCTTTACTTATTTATGATCAACAATCTTCCCACAAACCTAATTTGTACATGCATGTATACATAATACCAGTACACCCAAGAATCATACCCTAATAACCCATCTCACAATCTCTACAACACCAACACAACCTGGGTTAGGCACTTATGGCTTTCAATCATCATCCCATGAGTTCTAATGTATCTATCATACATAAATAATCACCATAGAGTAGTTGGAGATGATAGACATACCTCTTGCAGTAAGAATTTTAAGAATCCCCACTTGTCGTGTTCTTGATAAATTCAAGGATTTGAATGGAAATCTATGGATTTTCAAGATCAATCCATGTTAATATAAGTGTTTAGGAGTAGTAATCAACTCAAAATACTCCAAAATCTTACCTTGGATCATAGAAATGAAGAGTGGGATGAATTCCTCTTGAGAGAGCAAGCCCTTGCTCCAAAAATGACTTGGGAACCCTCTATACCTGGCCTTGGGGTATTTAGAAGCCTTCCACTAGCGCGGTCGCGCACCTGGGCGTGCTAATATGTGCGTCCAAAAGCAGAATACTTCGCAATATGCGCGTCCACTAACGCGATCGCGCACCTGGGCGCGCTAGTGACACATGCCCAGTACAATGGTCATAACTTTCTGTATACAGCTCCAAATGATGAACGGTTTGTTGAGTTGGAAACTAGACCAAAAGATATTTAATTTGATAGGTTGTTCATCACACAACTCCATATATAACTGGAGATATGATCGTTCAAAGTGAGGTCTTGTGCGCACTCTTTTACAACTTTCGTCTAATATGAAATTTTCCAACTTTGCTTAGACTTAGGCCTCTCCTTAGACCCCAATTCACTTATAATAAGACTTATACACTTATTATCATATCCAATTGATATCCATCATATCATAAATCCTCATTTGCACACAAAAGAAAATAATTTAGCCTACCTTGGCATGACAAAATCTTAAATTACTCGAAAAAAATTTCCGGGGCCTTACATTCTCCCCCCCAGGATCATTCGTCCTCGAATGAGGATTGACGTACGTTCACTAGCCATCCTTATGTAACTTCAGCTTGTTCACATCATAAAATATATCAATAGCCCCGAATTTGGCTAACTCCATTAATTTCCGAAAATTTCGCCAGAGTTTCCTTTGTAATTAGGCCTATCTACCTGTCAGAGAGCCCCCGAAACATATTTCCAAGATCATTACATAGTTTCTGTTATCCCTACAACTGGTGTAAAATTCATTCTCCAACAATCCGTACATATTCATACACTTTAAACAACTTACAATTAGCTCGTTCTCTTTACACCACAAATTGCACATGGTTCACCCATTGTCATTTACTTGCACAAAACAGGGTTACTTCAATGAGCCCCATATAATTCAATCACTTTAACATGCCAGAAATGCTTCAATTAATCATTACCAGTCTACACCATCATTAATCATTTACCTACCACATAATTTTCACATAATTTTTATTTACTTCAAGGGTTGCACATTACTCAAATAGCAACAACATTTGCAATTTGGCACACATTGGGAAGTTACAACAATAAGGCAATTTTAGGAAAATGGGGTGCATTTGCACAAATCTGAACACTACCTCAAATTGCTTGAAGACAATCGTTCGCAACTAGTATACTTGTTAGAATAGATGGGGATATTTCTCTTTCATTTCTCTTTCCGCTTCCCCCGTGGCTTCCTCGACTTGTTGACTTCGCCACAATACTTTAACTGAAGTAATTTCCTTGTTCCTCAATTTTCGGAC
>MU757284.1:74619-91972 GCA_026770625.1 Nicotiana glauca | reverse complement strand
TATATATATATATATATATATATATATATATATATATATATATATATATATATATATATATATATATATACATATATCTATGCTCGAGCTTAGACCTTTCATGATTTATTGGTAATTATTGCAAAAGAGGGAAAATGATCAAAGAAAAATGTGATTAAGAGCATGATTATGACTTCCATGATAACTGTCGTATAAATGAACTATTTATGCTCTAAATTGTACATCATTATTATGATATTATCTTGACCTAGTGGGTATCAAGTCGACCTCTCGTCTCTACCTCTTCGAGATTAGGCGGGATACTCACTGGGTACATACTGTTTATGTACTCATGCTACACTTCTGTACTTAAATATACAGGTTCTGAGGCTGATTCATCTGGTTACCGATCGGGCGCACGCCAGTGAGCTACGGCAGAGACTTCTACGGTGAGCTGCTTCCCTTCTTACGCCGCTCAACAGCCGGATGGAGTCTTCTTTTATATTTTTGCTGTCTTCCTTTATTTCAGACAGTAGGATAGAGATGTTGTGTATATTCTACTAGATGCCCGTACTGTAGTGGATATTTATTTTGGGGTTGCATATTTATTTTTCCACATTATAAATCCTTACTGGTCTCGGCTTTAACTTTGAAAAATCTAGCATATTTGTTCTTTGGCAAAGGTAAAATGAGAACTTAAATCACAAATTTCGCAGTTGGCTGGCCTGAAAACGGCGTCGGGCGCCATCATGACCTGTTAGGGAAAATGGGTCATGACATTATCCTTCATTAATTAGTGAGTTTCTAAGCCTAAATTATATAATCTAGGGTTGAAATTGGGAGAAAAGGGTAGAGTTAGGATTTTTCGGTTTTCTCCGATTTAGACGTCGTTTTGGGGTCGATTTCGAAAACAAATTGTATATTCGGGCTCATGGGGCAATGGGTGACATGGAATTGGTTCGAATCTCGAGTTTTGACCAAGCGGGCCCGGGGTCAATTTTTGGAATTTTGGGAAGAAAGATTAGAAATTCATATTTAGGCATTGGGTTTAGTTTGTTTAGCTATTATTAATATTGTAAAGTCATTATTTCATAGATTTAACTGAGTTGGAGCCGAATTCAAGGGGTAAAGCTACACTAGAGGCTTGAGTTGATTTTTGGAGCATTTGAGGTAAGTGTTTGGTCTAACTTTGGCTTGAGGGAATAGGAGTAGAGTCTTATTTACTAATTGCTATTTGTAGAGTACAGTGTATAGGCACGGTGACGAGTATCTATACACTGGTGTCTAGTATGATCGTGTGTCCTTATATTGAGATTATCCTGGATTGTTGTGATTCTTCCATGCTTATTTGATGATTTCTATATTTTGTAAAGAGCATGAGATAGAGATTACGATTACTAAACTCCGTGGAGCAATGGCTCGAGTTGGGTTACAGATTGAGAAGGTATATGATATGAAATGACTCGTTGGAGCGATGGCTCGAATGTTAAGTGAATTATACGTGAGAAGTGTAAGAAAGAGAAAGAGTTGATGGTTACTCCCTTGTCGGGACGTGTCATCGATTTTGTTGATTTTCTCCCTTGCTGGGATTTAACTGTTTACTTGTGTTTCCCTTGTCGGGAGTTCTATTACTATTTGTCTATCCCCTCGCCCCCATTAGTTGTGATTGTTGATTGGGTGAGGTTGTGTTATTTATATATGGATCGGGTCGTACGCCGCAACAACACTATATAATTGTGGCTCGGGTTGCACGCCGCAACAACACTATATAATTGTGGCTCAGGTTGCACGCCGCAACAACACTATATAATTGTGGCTCGGATTGCACGCCGCAACAACACTATATATATATGGATCAGGTTGCACGCCGCAACAACGCAACATATTTATGGATGGGGTTGCACGCCACAATAGTGATGATTGAGGATCGGGTTGCACACCGCAACAGTATTGTTAGGTGATCGGATCGGGTTATGCGCCGCAACAAATTATAGATTAAGTGTGCTTATTCCGGATTTAAGTTTCTATTGGCTATTCTATCCTTAAATTTAGACTTTTTGTTTTAACTGTTGCCTCCCCTTAGCACGTTTCCCCCTCCTTTTATAAACTACTTATTTTTTGCAATATATTTCATAACTGCACAGGTTTGTCTGGTAGTCTGGTCTAGCCTTGTCACTACTTCGCCGAGATTAGGCTAGGCACTTACCAGCACATGGGGTCGGTTGTGCTGATGCTACACTCTGTGCATCTTTTTGCACAGATTTCGGAGCTAGAGCAGCTTTTGGACAACAGTAGTTGATTGGGAGCTGATTCAGTCCAGGGACATTCGAGGTAGCCTTGCTGATGTCCGCAGGCCCGAAGTGCCTTTCTATTTAATTTAGTTTGTTATCATCTTGTATCGAAGCAGACAGTTTTATTTTTCATCCAGATCTTGTAATTAGAATTTTTTAGACGTTCGTGAGTATTGTGACACCAGTCTTGGGTAGAGGATTTTGTTAAACTTTCGCATTTCTTTCAGTTAACTATATATTGAGACTTCCGCATTGCCATATTATGTATTGTTATTATTAAATGATCGATAATTGCTAAAAGAAGTAAATTAACTTGGCTTGCCTATCTCCTATTAGTAGGCGCCATCATGACTTTCGAGGGTGAAAAATCCGAGTTGTGATAGCCTTGATTTCAAGTCCATACTTGAACAAGAGGAAAAAATCTCTTAATTCAAGTGTGCTACTTAACTCAAAAAGCCCAAAACCTATGTTGCAAGATTAATCTCATAACCCTATTGTTAATTTAGGCCTTCAGCATTTTTCGTTGGGCTTCAAACTTAGCCCAGGAAGAAAGAATACATGGTTAGTTTTATGAGGAAATGCCTCATGTGGGCCTGGGACGAATAAATTTAGGCCCCAAATCCTATTTAAATGGAAGGCTGTCATGTTTTGGCTCCTAAATGAGCCCATAATCAAATATTGATTTCTATTTGGATTTCCAACTACTGATTTTAATTCTAAATATTGATTTTAATCAAATAACCTCAAATCCACTCATCACATGAATATTCCACTCATATAATTAGCCAAACGTATTGAATTTGAACTTTCAAAAGCCAAATAAGTTTCAATCAGCACATTCTATGGATTTTTATGCGTGACTTAAACCTGTAAATGAACAACTTAACTATCTAGTGCATTTAAAACAAAAAACGCCTGATCTTACACTAATAGGAGCATGCAATCCATTTTAAATTCAATTTCCAACTAGTAGCTTACTATCAATCTAATTTTCAATGGACATGATAGCAAGTCTGAATTTACTAACACTACAACTAGCATTTTTGATACTATTCATAATAGTTTGAATCTCCAATCATTAGTACAAATGGAGATCATAAACCTCAAAATCAGTTTCCAGTTCAATCTACTCTTCTAATTTTAAAAGTTAAACTAACACAACAAAACAAACTAAACTATACTAAAGCTAATAAATAATCACTAACCTAACAGTACAAACAGTCCATTACAAATCAGATTAACTGCAATAAGATACAATAAGGCTATAAAATAGTCAGAATTTAAAAAAAAAACTCATGCGTCAAACTTCATTTCATTTTCTCAACTTGAGACCTACATTGGAACGGATTCAGGGAGTGTACCTAGAAGTTGAAATACAATAAAAAGAAGGAGAAATCAGCATCAATAGTGAGCAAATAACAGTGTTAAATAGCAGCAGCAAGGAATGGCACAGAAATTACTTTGAAAACCAGCAAAATGGAATTCAAATCTCAAGGTCGAAGCCAGTCGATGATCAATAGGAAACTATACCTCAAATTTGATTTAAAACCCAAATTCAACTCACTTCTACACCCTTGAATGCGCATAAATGGTATTGGAGATGAAAAATTTAGAAAAAACTAATATAACAGTATTTTTTGGGATTTTTTGCTATTTGTTTTTTGATTTTTTAGAATACCTATGATCTAGAATGAACTCTCTAACTCTCAGATTTCAGTTTTTGTTTTTGAATTTGAAATTCAAAATTTTCAGATGTTAAAACTTGTGGAAATTTTTTGGGGGACTTTTCAGATGCCCAAGACTTGTGAAAGAAGGTAGTAGAGACTTCCTTTTATAGGCAAGACTAAAGGAAGTTTCAGATTTTACTTTTACCCCCTTGGCCCCTCTTTTATTTTTCAGTTTTTTACTAATTGGTCCCTAAAAAACTCACTTGTGTCTCAAGTCTTAACACTAAGTTACTGAAATTCTATTTTGAACCCCAACTAGAAGGTTCTAGGGGTTTCTAACTCATGTTATTGCAAGATTCTTATTGCCTAAAAGCCTATACTACCCTTGAATTCAATCTGAAATTGCCAACCTAACAAACTAACCCTCAACCCGGTTAACCTTAGTCGAAACTAACCATGGTTAGTCAATCAAGGGTTGGGATATTCAGCTATATCCAAACCAATCTTAAATAAAAGATCAATTTTAACTAATCACATTAATCCTAATTATAACCTAGGATAGTTAGTGAACTAACAATTAGCATTAAACGAACAGGATTAAAATCAAACTAATAGTAACATATATGGATCAATTAATTGAAATCAAACACAGAAACATGAATCAAATTGAGTCAAAATTAATTCTAAGAACAACTAAAAGATAGACAGAAAAATCAAACCTAACTAACTAATCAATAAGAGTGAAAATTATAGAACAAGACCTAAACTCTGGATCAACTAACAAAAAAAAAAAACAAAAACTAAACTAAAATAAAAAATAACATAAAAACAGAATCAACAAACAAAAAATAAAAAATATAATCAAATAAGAAGTAAAAAAACTCACTGATTTTGGTCTTCATTTGGACTGACCTCGAATTTGATTTTCAGTTAAGGTTATATGTCTATTTTGTCACAAATAGACATATAACATTAATTAAAAATTACTCGAATACTTGAAACTCCCAAAACAGGTTAAAATTTTCGAACCCTCTGGAATTCACGAGGTTCCACTTGGATTTGAAGGCTTTTGGTTTGAGATTCGGGATGAGGATGTCAAGGAGGCTATATGGTATGATTTTGGTTGGATTTGGAGGAGTTAAGATTTTGGCCGGAATTTTAATTCAATATTCAAGGATATTGGCTAGGTTTTGAGGGAAAGGGGTTGTGGATTCGGAAAGAGGAGAGGAAGGTGATTCAGGGGTGTTAATTTGGACGAGTTTCGAGAATCGCCGTCGACGGAGACGATTTCTGGCCAGTGGCGGACGGTGGAGGACAGTGGTGATATTAGGTGTGTTCTGAGATAACGATGAGAGGGGGGGGGGGGGGGGGTAAAGCTGTCCGACATTTTTATATTAATATTAACCTAGTTCTGAGCCGTTGGATCATGTATCCTCGATGGCCCAGATTTGATGGAACGGGAACAACGTCGTTTGGTTATTAGCTGGACTGGGTGGGGTTTTTTGGGCTTGGGCTGGCGTGGACGGGTATCAGGGGGTTGGTTTGTGTTGGTGTATTATTTGATCACAGGCCCAAATGTGGGATGTTTTAATAAGACCTTTAATCTCTATTCATTTTCTTTTCTTTTTTCTTTCATTTTTCATCATTTCCTCGTTTTTTAGATTTTATTAAATGCAGAATTAAAAGTAAAAAGACTTGATTTGATTTTAAAATTAAACTAATTAATTTCAAAAAATTCACTAATACCCAATTTGAAAACTAAGGAAAAAAATCAAAAATTAAAAGTAAAATGCAAAGAAAACTATTTTTGTTACTTTTCTCTTATTTTTTGGTCATATTAATTAAATACTAAACCTAAAAATATAAAATTGGGTTCTAAATGCAAATGCTATTTTTGTATTTTTATGAATCATGCCAACTAAAAATACACACAAAAATGCAAACAACCAAAAATCATGCAATTAATTCCCTAAAATTCAAATACTAAAAGAAAAATCTTAATTTTAAGAATTTTATACGAGTATTTAAACGAGGCAAAAATCACATGCTCACACATAGCTATGTTAATGTAACGACCCGACCGGTCGTTTTGAGCCCTAGCTCGTCGTTCAGCAGCCTGAGGCCATGAGCAGCTTCATTTCAGGTATTGTGACTCGTTCGCATGGTCGGAATTTAAATTCAGGAAGATCAAAGTTAAATTTAAATGAAAATTCTCATTTGAGAAGCTTAAAGTTGAAAGAATGAACGAGGATTGGAATTTTAAGTAAACGACCTCGGAATCAAGATCTGAAGGTTCCAGCAGGTTCGTATGATGATTTCGGACTCGGGCGTATGCCCGGATTGGGTTTTGGATCCGGGAGCATTTTGGAGCCTATTATGGAAGTTAGCATTTTAGAAGAAATTTCTTAAGTTTGGAATGGAGTGCATTTCAGCATTATCGATGTCCGTTTGGGATTCTGAGACTAGGAGTAGCTCCATATGGTGATTCTGGAGTTGGGAGCGCGATCGGAAGTGAATTCGGAGGTCCGTAGGTAATTTTGAAGCCACTTGGCTAAAGATAGAAATTTGAAGGTTTTTGAGAAGTTTGACCGGAAGTGAACTTTTTGATATCAGGGTCGGAATATGATTTTGGAAGTTGAAGTACGTCTGCAATGTCAAATATGACTTGTGTGCAAAATTTGAGATCAATCGGACATGATTTGATAGGTTTAAACATCGGAAGTAGAAGTTGGAAAGTTCAAAGTTCATAAAGCTTGAATTAGAGGCCGGTTGATGATTTTAGCATTGCTTGATGTAATTTGAGGCCTCGAGCAGGTCCGTAATGTGTTTTGGGATTGGTTGGTATGACTGGTTGGGGTCCCGGGGGCCTCGGGTGGATTCCGGGTGGCTAACGGATCAAATTTGGAAGTTGAAGAATAGCTGAAGGGATCTGGTTGTTGGCATTTCTGCATCTGCGGAAATGGGACCGCAGAAGTGGCCCCGCAGAAGCGAGGATGAAGCCACAAAAGCGGTTGAGCATGAGGGCAGCCAGGACCGCAGAAGCGGCCCTTGATCCGCTGATGCGAAACCGTAGAATCGGAGAGGGAGACGCAGAAGCGGAATTGACCAAGGGCGTGTTGACCGCAGATGCGGTCAAGGTTCTGCAGAAGCGGGACCGCATATGCGGAAGGCTGATCGCAGAAGCAAAATAGGGAGGTCCAGTGGAAGCCGCAAAAGCAGCTATTGATCCACAAAAGCGGGACCGCGGAAGCCGGATTTTCTATGCAGAAGCGGAAGAAACCTGGAGGCAGAGGGTTGTTTTAAAAGTCAGATTTTGGCCATTTCTCTTACATTTTTCATTGCTTGGACGATTCTTGGAGGATTCAAGAGAGGAGTTCATTCGTCAATGATAAGATAAGTTAATCCTACCTATTATGAGTTAAATACATTGATTATGTGTGGATGTTAGCATGTAAATGGGTAGAAAATTGAGGGTTAGAGGAAGACCTAAAAAATTAGTGTTCTTGGATTTTTTACCACGATTTTGAGTATGGAATTAATAGAAAATTATATACTTGAGTTCCTAAGGTATGGATAACCTTTATCTTCGAGAAATTTCGGAATCCGGGTACGTGGGCCCGAGGGCATTTTTGTCAAATTTTCGATTGGGGTTGGGAATTGTTATAAATTGGGTTGTAAAGTATAATTGAGCATATATTAATGGATTTATATGGTCGTTGGCTAGATGTGATGACCCGACCCATCGTCACGTGAGTTACCTCCCCATTTCCCCCATCTTATGTTTCTCTATGCTTCATTATCAGTATTTGAGGTGATCGAGTTGATTTGGATTGGTTTTAGTAGGAAATGAGACACTTAGTCTCTTTAAGGAAGGTTTGTTTTGGAAAAGTCAACTGGACATTGACTTATGTGTTAGAGGGCTCGGATTTGAATTCTAATGATTCGGTTAGCTTCTGGGGATGATTTGTGACTTAGGAGTGTGATCGGAAGTAATTTTGGAGGTCCGATGTAGAATTAGGCTTGAATTGGCGAAGTTAGTATTTTGGCAAATTCCGGTTGATAGGTGAGATTTTGATCCGAGAGTCGGAAGGGAATTTCGAGAGTTGTTATAGCTTCGTTAGGTGATTTGGGATATGTGTGAAAATTTTGAGGTCATTCGGACGTGGTTTGGTCGAGTTTTTGATTGAAAGTGTATTTCGGAAGTTTTTAGAAAAATTAGGCTTGAATTCGATGAGTTTTGGGTAATTTGATGTTGTTTGAGGTGCTTTGATGATTGGAGCAGTTGTGAATAATGTTATGAACTATGTTGGCTTGTCTGGTCGGGATCCCATGAGGATCAGATAAGTTTTGGAAGATTTTTGCCGTTTTGAGCATAAGCATGTAATGATCCAAAGGTTCATTTTTAGTTCTAGAGATCGAAATTCGATTTCGAGACTTCCATAATTTTGATAATGAATTATAGGACTGATCTGGAATGTTTGGTCTAATTTCATCAAGTCGCGATTGGGTTTTTGACGCGAAACAAGAGTTAATTTTTTAACAAGCGAAATGGATTTCGCACCAAGCTAACGAGCTCCGAATTATGTTTCGATTGAAGGAATAGGTTCATATTATTATTATTTGTGACTCATAGGAACAAGAATCGTCGAATTCCGAGTTCGTATGATGGAGTTAAATCATTTTTAGTGAAATAAAAAGCTGCCGAAATTTTCTGGGCAAAAAGCTGACATTTTCTCTTCTGCGATGAACAGTAATGCAGAAGCGATGAACAGTACCGCAGAAGCAATGAACAGTGAATTTTCGCTTTTGCGGTGAACAGTACCGCAGAAGTGAAAATTTTGGATAGTGTATATTTTCGGACAGTACGAGATTTATCTCATTTTGGAGCTATGGAGCGATTTTCGAAGCGATTTTCACCATATGGATTGGGGTAAGTGTTCTATATACAAAATTGATTATATTTAATGATTCCATGGTTAATTTCATCAAGTATTAGTGAATCAAATGGAAGAAATCGGAGAAAATTTGTAAACTTTTCAAAAACGAAAATTTATAATTTGGAGGCCGAATTGTTGTCGGATTTTGATAAAAATTGTATGGTTGGACTTGTGGTTGGATGGGGTTTCATATTTTGTAACTTTTGTCGGGTTCCGATATGTGGGCCCCATGGGCAAAAATAGTGGTTTAGGGCTTGAAACTTAAGAGAGTTAAAATGGAGATTTGAGGGGTCATTTGGACTCCGATTTTGGTAAATTTTATATGTATAGACTCGTGGCGAGATAAGGAATCCGATGATGTTAATTTGTCTGATTTTTGAGAAGTGGGCCCGGGGCTCGGGTTTTGCTAATTTTGAGATTCTTGATATTTTCCGATTGGGTATTGTTCCCTTAATATATTGTGATGTATTCGCTCCGATTTTGGTTAGATTCGACGCGCGTGGAGGTCGGTTTAAGGGGAAAAGGCATTGCAAGCTAGAGATTTCACCCGTTCGACGTGAGTAATGATTGTAAATGATATCCTGAGGGTTTGAAACCCCGGACTTGCACACTATAGTGCTGTATTGAGGTGACTTGCACGCCGAATATGAGCGTGGGATAGAGCACTGTTGGGGATTGTGACTTGGTCCGTCCCGATTGTTGATTTTACTGCGTAATTGACTGAAATTACTTATTATCATCACAATTTGGGCTAATTTCCATGTTTGGGCTTCGTGCCAATTATGTGAATCCTTCAGGGATTGTTTTACTGGTTTCTTACCATGAGTACAGAAAATTGAATTCAGTCCTAGTATTAAATACTATTTTGCAAACTCAGCCACTTTTCTCCAAAATTGGGACGTAAATAATATTTCTAATGAAGTTTGGGCTGAATAATTTATTTGCTATTGTGCCGAGAGGGGTTATGTGATTTTGGACTGATTATGGGATCAAGCTGCGCGCTGCAGTGGTATTACATTTATAGGATCGGGCTGCGTGCCGCAGTGGTAATATATTGATATGAGGCCAATGGCCTGGATTTGATGCCACGAGATGACTTGATATTGTGATTGGGCTGTAGGAGCCCCTCCGGAGTCTTTACACACCCCCAGTGAGCGTCGTTGATGATAAAATATATGGATGGCTCGGGCTGCACGCCGCAGTGGGTACCGGAGTGTACCGTCTTATGCATTGCATTGCACTCATGCATTTGTTTCTGTTTGTATTATTTTTCATGACATTCAGCACTCTCATTTCATTGGCTTTCATGCTACTACTTGCACTGCTTACCTGATACCTGGTAATAATTGTTAATGGAGTGATGTGCCCGATGGGCTAACTTTTGTGCTGGCTTGCACTACTTGTTTCGCATTCATTTGCTTAACTGTTGGAAAAAGATATTTTCAAAAGAAGTTTTAAACTGAGCCCAGATATTTTCTAAAGATTTCATGGTTTCACTATTTTCTCAAGGGTTATACTGTCTTATATAGCATGATGGTTTGCTTTACGTGATTTCTCACTGCTCAGTTGTTATTGACTTTTATTACTCACTGAGTTGGAGTACTCACTTTACTCCCTACACCTCACGTGCAGATGCAGGTATTGGTTTACCCGATAGCGGGTTTGAGCAGGTTGAGGATTTGCTATCGTAGCTGAGCACGGTGACCGCCAGCGTTCGCGGCACCGGATTTCTTCCTTTCAATTTCAGATTTTATTCTATGTATTGTAGGCTTTGTAGTTGTATTACAGATCTTTCTAGATGCTCATGACTTTTGACGCCCTAGTCGGGCTGAGATGGGATGGATTTCTGCATATTTTTATCTATATTTTCGCTATTTGGTATTATTAAACCATGTTGCACTATAATTGCGTTAAATAATTATTTTTAAAGGATGAATTGGGTTGACTGGCTTGCCTTGTCTCCACGAGCGGCGCCATCACGACCAGGTTTGGGATTTGGGTCGTGACACTAGTGTTTGAGCATTTTGCGTTGGTGCAAGTCTTCAGAAGAATGTAGAATGCCTGTTGTAGATCTTCGGAGCGAGGTGAGTCTCCTTTCTAATCTTGTGAGGGGGAATTTACCCCATAGGTGAAGTGATTGATTATGTGCTCCTATTTGTGGGGGATACGTACGCACGAGGTGAAGAGAGTCCATGCGTAGCTACTATTATGCTATTGTCCGGGTAGTTAGGACCCATCAGCATGTTATACGTGAATTAGTTATGAACTGTCACGACCCAATTTCCCAACCCAATCATGATGGCGCCTCTCGTGAAGGCAAGGCCAACCAACTAACACAAATCGTCTCTTTAACAATTATTAAACATAAATGAATAGATAAATACAACTTAACGACAATAATAACCAGTATTTACAACCCAACACAACCCGACCGAGGTGTCACAAGTCACGAGCATCTAAAGAAATCTAAACACAACTACAAGGCCAATAATATACAAAAAATAAATTTTGGAAATTCTAAAGACAACGTCCGGTGCCGCGAACGCTGGTGGTCACCTTGCTCAGCTACAATAACAAAATCCTCAATCAGCTCAAACCCGCTACCGAGTAACAAATACCTGCAACTGCACGCGAGGTACAGGGAGTAAAGTGAGTACTCCAACTCAGTGAGTAATAAAAGTAAATAATAACTGAGCAACAAGAAATCACGTAAGGCACTCCATTATGATATATAGAGCAGTACAACCCTTTGAGAAAATAGTAAAACCGTGAAACCTTTATAAATAGCTTGACTCAGTTTAAAACCTTCTTCAAAATATCCTTTTTCCAACAGTTAAGCAAATGAATGTGAAACAGGTAGTGTAAGTCAGCACATAAATCAGCCCCTCGGGCACAACACTCCATTAACAAATAATACCAGGGTATCAGGTAAGTAGTGCAAGAAGTAGCATGGATGCCAATGAAATGAGAGTGCTGAATGTCATGACACGTGATACAAACCGGAACCAATGCATGAGTGCAATGCAATGCATATAACCGGTACACTCAGGTACCCACTGCGACGTGCAGTCGGAGCCAACCATATGTTTATCGTCGACGACGCTCACTGGGGCTGTGTACAGACTCCAGAGGGGCTACTACATCCCAAGAGCAATAATCAAGCCATCTCGTGGCATCAAGCAGGCCCTCGGCCTCAATATCAATACAGTACCACTGCGGCGCGTAGCCCTAGCCAACCATATATCTAGAAATCACAATAACACTGCTGCAGCGCGCAGCCCGGTCCATGCTCAGTCCAGAAATGCACATAAGCCACTTTGGCAATATTAAAATAACAGTTCTCAGCTCAAAACGTCAATAAAATGTTGTTTAAGTTTTCAAATCTTAGAAAAATTGTTGAGTTTGCAAATCAGTATTAAAACCCTGGACCGAGATCAAATAGTATGCAAAATAATGTGTAAATAGTGCTATCAATCCCTGAAGGATTAACATAGTTGGCACGAAGCCCAAACATGGCAATCAGCCCAAATTATGATTATAACAAGTAGTTTCAGTCAAATATGCGGTAAAAATTAACAACCGGGATGGACCAATTCACAATCCCCAACGGTGCTCTACCCCACGCTCATATCCGGCGTGCAAGTCACCTCAATACAATACTGTGATGTGCAAATCTGTGGTTTCTAACCCTCAGGATATCATTTACAAGTATTACTCACCTCGAACCGGTGGAATCTCTAGCTCGAGATGCCTTTGCCCCACAAACCGGCCTCCACGCACGTCGAATCTAGCCAAATTCAGAGCGAATACATCACAATGTGCTAAGGGGACAATACCCAATTGAAAACAATTGAAAAATAACAAAAATCTTAAAACTAGCAAAACTCAAGCCTCGGGCACAATTCTCGAAAAAAATTACAAAACTCACGATACCGGATTCCTCGTCTCGCCACGAGCCCATACATACCAAGAACTCCCAAATCCGAGCTCAAATGACCTATCAAATTCCAATTTGAAATATCAAAAACTCAAGCCCAAGCTTTACCCATTTTTGGTGAATTTCAACCCATTTTCATGTTAAATCTATCATAATTTCATGTATTTAAGCCAAGGGGCTTACCTCCAATCGATTCCCAGTCAAAACTCCCTTAAATTCTCGCCAAAAGCTCTCAAGGTTGCCCAACAATGGTGGAAAATAACCCAAGCTCGGGGATGAAATATTAAATAAAAACCCTCATAAACAGTCCAATTTTCGCTTCTGCGGTCCCGCTTCCGCTTATGCGGGACCGCTTCTACGGCCAAAATCCCGCTTTTGCGGATGTTCATTTAAATTGCCCAAAATCACTTATGCGGCTAACTTTACGCTTCTGCGGACCCGCTGATGTGAAGAATGGTCCGCTTCTGCGGATCTTCATTACCAACCCCTGGACCGCTCCTGCGATGACATACCCAGCTTAAGCGCCTCCGCTTCTACGGTCCAAAACCCGCAGAAGCGAGAATACCAGATGCAGCAACCTACATCAATATGCAAACTCCCAAAACTCCCCGTTTAACCATCCGAACTCATACCGAGGCCCCCGGAACCTCAACCAAAAGCACGAACCCATCCTAAAATGTTATCCAAACTTGCTCCAATCGTCAAAACACATCAAACAACGCTAAAACCATTAAATTACATCAGATTCAAGCCTAAGTTTCTTCAAAACTTCCGAAACACGCATTCATTCAAAAACCCAACCAAACGACGTCCGAATGACCTAAAATTTTGCACACACATCACAAATCACATATCAAAGCTACAAAAACTCTTGGAATTCCATTCCGACCCTCGGATCAAAATCTCGCCAATCACCCGGAATTCGCCAAAATACTATCTTCGCCAATTCAAGCCTTATTCTACACCGGACCTCTAAAATCAATTTCGATCGCACTTCTAAATCACAAATTACTTCCCGAAGCTAACCAAATCACCGAAAATCCCATCCGAGCCCTCTAACTCATAAGTCAACATTCGGTTGACTTTTCCAATACAAGCCTTCCTTAAAGAGACTAAGTGTGTCATTTGTTATCAAAACGAGTCCAAATCAATTCTAACACACCACATACCGATAACAAAAAATGAAAAAGCATAAAATAAGGGAAACGAAGCAGTGTCACATGAGACGACGGGTCGGGTCGTCATATGAACTTGTTGATGACTTAGATTGTTTAAATCACCTTGGATTAATAAACGAATTTAAAAAAGAGATTTAACATCATTTACTGAATCGTTAAGCAGAGAATTGGTTTTATTTGGATAATTATTCCCTGATAAAATTCTAATTGGCTATCTGAGCATGTATTTTATGTTGAGCGCGTCACATAGATGATTCGTGAGCAGGGTAATAGATCACATTAAATTAATAAATGGATATCTAAAAAAGACTTAAGCTTCATTTTCTCAAATTATTAAATAGAATTGGCCTTCTTGGATGATTGCTCCCTATTTACTTCTTGACTGATTGTCTATCTGTGTGTTTATTTTGGAACGGACCGAACGCCTCGACAGATTAATAGATGCATCTATAGGCGCGTCGTCGACCCTCGGCAAGTGCACTTTTATTTCTGTTGGATCAGGTCATCGCCTCGGTATGATATGCGCATGTCTGTGTTATTGTCTTGAACTTCATTAAGTTATTATTGCCCTTTGGTGGCTTCAAAATATTTGGAATATATTTAGAGAGAAATTTTGGAAATTCACCTATGAAGGAATTACGTGTTTACTTGTTTCCTCTAGCTGGATTAGAATCATGTTTATAAATTAAATCCACTGTTTAATATGTATATTAAGGATAAATAATCATTGGACTATTAGAGAGTGTCAGATTTGACCATCTAGTCTGTACCCCTTCGGGATTAGGCGGGACACTCACTGAGTACACATTTATTACGTACTCATACTACACTTCTGTGCATTTTTGTTGCACAAGTATATATACCTCTAGCAGCCTATTGGGCGTAGCAGCATGGATGACGCTGGGACTAGGTGAGCTGCATCATTCGAGGCGACCGCAGCTAGGGTAGTCCCTTCCAGTGTACTGTATTTACTTTTCGTCCACTGTATTTCGGACGAATGTTGTATTTTATTTCTCTTATCAGTAGTTGCTCAGATACTTGTGACACCGGGTTTCTGGGATGGTTTTAAACGGATTTGTACTAATTGTTATTATTTAAATTTGAATTCAAGTAGTGAAATTTCATTTATGAAATTGGAAGGAAAAACCTTAGATTTTTAAAAGTATTAAAAGAAGAATTAATAGATAATTTAGCTGGCTGGCGTGACAGAGATGTTAGGCGCCACCACGATCCTTAGTGAATTTTGATTCGTGATAACATGGTATCACAGCACTTGGTTCCCGTCGGTCTCACGAGTCATGAGCAAGTATAGTAGAGTATCGCGGATCGGTACGGAGATGTCTGTACTTATCCTCGGGAGGCTACAGGGCAGTTAGGAGTACTTCCCTTCTTGATTTCCTTTTTGTGCAGTTTGATTCCTTTGAGGCTTATGCCTTTGATTCTTCCTACTCAATCTTACGCGAGTGCTGGTTATAAATCAAAAGTTGAAGAATTGAAATGGCACTACAAATGTGGTGCGCGATGATTTTCCCGGTATAGTTGATTGGACTATGATAGTCGCATTTTGGGGGGATATTCTATTGTTTCAGTTCAGTAACAGAACTTCTAAGAGCCTTGAGGCTAGGCATAGGTTGCCATGATGCTTATGAATAATTATTCCGCAGTGTTGTTGTGATGGTAGAGTGTTTGCCCACATGTCGGGGCAGTGAATAAATTGAAGGGAGGTTTACTCAGTATGTAATCAAGGGATTCAGTATTTCATTCCCGACAATTGAAAGTCAAACGAACTGAGGATGTTCAGAAGTGGACTAGTGGAAGTAATGAAACGTGGTAATTGCAAACGTGGTGGAGTTCTCCTCTCCATTGGGGTAATGTTGTCCTAATTGGACGTACTAAGTTTGTCGATGTTATAATCTGCTACAATTCGCCTTTATGGCAGGATATTGTGAACTAGTATTGGAGTTACGACTGTCAGATATCACATGGTGCAGTGGTTTAAGATCGAATAAAAATTTCTAATGTTGATGGCTCGATAAATATGACCTTTGGAAAGGTTTAAAGTTAGTAGAAATTGTGGGTTCAAGTGCCACGAAGATAGATTTTATTTAAGGCAACAATTGAGCAGCAAAGTATGAGGAAGGACATGTGGGAAGTCCCATACGGTGTTTAAAATCTCTAGAAGGCCAAGTATGAGGATCAAAGTCGAGTGACCGATTAAGAAGATGAGTTCGGCCAAAGTAGGAGAGTGGCGAGGGTTGTATATGGGCTTGGTGGTAGGATGACTATGCGCCATAAAGAGAGTTTGGATCAAGTTGGGGATTTTAATGATTGGTGATTGAAGCTTGCGGGTATGATATGAAGTATGGGCTATTATGCGGCAGAAGATTGATATGGCGAAAATGAGCTTCCTGAAATGGAGGAGGGTGCAGCATAACCCTGAATTTGGAAGGATGTTGCCGCACATCTAATTGATGTCCGCGAGGGGCGAATGGACTTGTGCAACTGGAAGGTGAGCTCGGGCTCGGGACGGGCTATTGGTGTCATAGTGAACGTACCCCATGCAACGGCATGGGAAGATGTCAGGAGGTGATTCCTCTAGGTGGGTTATTCCTCGTGAGCAGATTAGCGGTCGCGTGGTTGGCGAAGCTTCTGCAAGGAATTATATTGGTTGTTCAACAAAGAGATCGGTCGTGCGAATATGGATGATGACTCAGAATATGAAAGATGGGGATTTACAGGGAGATCTTGAGAGATTTTGATAATTGGTGGCACGAGGTTAGGTCAATAAGAGGTAAAAAGGTCGGGCGAACACAAGAATGGTGAAATGATGGCTTTAAGCTAAGTGGGAGAGTCCCACAGCTTATGATTGGGCTGTATGATTAACTACTTGCGTGATTTCTAGTTATTAGCATATTGATGGATTAATTCAACTACGAGAAAAGACCATAAGTAGTAAATTGAGCGGAGGAATTATTAAGGATGTGCTATGGTTAGCCTTATGGGCTCATGTTCGAACTTGGGAAATGATTCAAGATTTATGCCTTGCATAGAAGCAGGTTAAAAGAGGAGTGACTCTCCCTGGTGCTTCGTTGAGAGGGTATTAATATGCTAGAAGTTTCACGGAGCTGATTATATTCGGGATCAAGTCATAGTGGGTGGCTCTCAGCAACGGTCCTAGTGGAACTCAAAAGATAAAGTGTGGTACCTAATGATTTCAAGCCTATAAGTACAACTAAGAATCAAGCTTCGTAGAAGCTTATGAGAAGGTGCCTAGAATGTTCTATGATGTATTACCTTGTGGTGTAGCATTTGAGAAATGTGAAATAATTTGTGGGAATTGAGACAGCCTGGTCTCGTGATTCAA
>MU757284.1:4642-70981 GCA_026770625.1 Nicotiana glauca | reverse complement strand
AAGCGAAAATTGCTGAAGGCAGAAGGGTTATTTTAAAGTCGGGATTTGTCCATTTCACTCATTTTCTTCACTTCATTTGGCGATTTTTGGAGGGTTCAAAGGAGGGTCTTCATCAACAATGTTAAGGTAAGTTATTCCCACCTATTATAAGCTAAATACATTGATTGTGTATGAGATTAAGCATGGAAATTAGTATAAAAATTGAGGTTTGAGTTGAAAACCTAGAAAATTATAACTTTGGATTTTAGCCACGATTTTAAGTATAGAATTAGGAGAAAATCATATATTTGAGTTCCTAAGGTCATGGGTAATCTTTGTCTTCAAGAAATTTTGGATTCCGGGCACGTGGGTCCGAGGGCATTTTGGTCAACTTTTCGTTCGGGGTTAGGAATTATTGTAAATTGAGTTGTAAGGTATAGTTGAGCATATATTAATGGATTTGTATGATCATTGGCTAGTTTCGGGGCGTTGTGCGTTGGTTCAAGCCTTCAGAAGGATGTAGAATGCCGGTTGCAAGTCTTCGGAGCGAGGTGAGTCTCCTTTCTAATTCTGTGAGGGGGAAATTACCCCATAGGTGACTTAAATTGATTATGTTCTCCTAGTTGTGGGGGCTACGTGCGCACAAGGTGACANGCGGAATTGACCAAGGGCATGTTGACCGCAGATGCGGTCAAGGTTCCGCCGAAGCGGGACCGCATATGCGGAAGGCTGATCGCATAAGCGAAATGGGGAGGTCCAGTGGAAGCCGCAAAAGCGGCTATTGATCCGCAAAAGCGGGATCGCGGAAGGGGATTTTCTCCGCGGAAGCGGAAGTAGCCTGGAGGCAGAGGGTTGTTTTAAAAGTCAGATTTTGGTCATTTCTCTCACATATTTCATTGCTTGGGTGATTCTTGGAGGATTCAAGAGAGGAGTTCATTCGTCAATGATAAGGTAAGCTAATCCTACCTATTATGAGTTAAATACATTGATTATGTATGGATTTTAGCATGTAAATGGGTAGAAAATTGAGGGTTAGAGGAAGACCTAGAAAATTAGTGTTCTTGGATTTTTGACCGCGATTTTGAGTATGGAATTAAGAGAAAATTATATATTTGAGTTCCTAAGGTCATGGGTAACCTTTATCTTCGAGAAATTTCGGAATCCGGGCACGTGGGCCCGAGGGCATTTCTGTTAACTTTTCGATCGGGGTTGAGAAATTTTATAAATTGGGTTGTAAAGTATAATTGAGCATATATTAATGGATTTATATGGTCGTTGGCTAGTGTTGGAGCATTGTGCATTGGTGCAAGTGTTCAGAAGAATGTAGAATGCCGGTTGTGGATCTTCGGAGCGAGGTGAGTCTCCTTTCTAATCTTGTGAGGGGAAATTTACCCCATAGGTGAAGTGATTGATTATGTGCTCCTATTTGTGGGGGCTACGTACGCATGAGGTGACGAGAGTCCATGCGTAGCTACTATTATGCTATTGTCCGAGTAGTTAGGACCCATTAACATGTTATACTTGAATTAGTTATGAACATGTCGATGACTTGGATTGTTTAAATCACCTTGGATTAATAAACGAATTTAAAAAAGAGATTTAACATTATTTCCTGAATCGTTAAGCAGAGAATTGGTTTTATTTGGATAATTATTCCCTGATAAAATTCTAATTATCTATTTGAGCATGTATTTTATGTTGACCGCGTCGCATGGATGATTCGCGAGCGGGGTAATAGATCACATTAATTTAATAAATGGATTTCTAAAAAAGACTCAAGCTTCGTTTTCTCAAATTATTAAAGAGAATTGGCCTTCTTGGATGATTGCTCCCTATTGACTTCTTGACTGATTGTCTGTCTGTGTGTTTATTTTGGAATGGGCCGAACGTCTCGGCAGATTAATAGATGCATCTATAGACACGCCGTCGACCCTCGGCAAGTGCACATTTATTTCTGTTGGATCAGGTCGTCGCCTCGGTATGATTTGCGCATGTTTGTGCTGTTGTCTTGAACTTCATTAAGTTATTATTTCCCTTTCGTGGCTTAAAAATATTTGGAATATATTTAGAGAGAAATTCTGGAAATTCACCTATGAAGGAATTACGTGTTTACTTGTTTCCTCTAGCTGGGTTAGAATCATGTTTATAAATTAAATCCATTGTTTAATATGTATATTGAGGATAAATAATCATTGGACTATTAGAGAGTGTCAGAGTTGACCATCTCGTCTCTACCCCTTCGGGATTAGGCGGGACACTTATTGAGTACACGTTGATAACGTACTCATACTACACTTCTGTGTATTTTTGTTGCACAGGTATATATACCTCTAGCAGCCTATTGGGCGTAGCAGCATGGATGACGCTAGGACTAGGTGAACTGCATCATTCGAGGCGACCACAACTACGGTAGTCCCTTCCAGTGTACTGTATTTACTTTCCGTCCACTGTATTCCGGACGGATGTTGTATTTTATTTCTCTTATCAGTAGTTGCTCAGGTTCTTGTGACACCGGGTTTCTGGGATGATTTTCAACGGATTTGTACTAATTGCTAATATAAAATTTGAATTCAAGTAGTGAACTTTCATTTATGAAAATGGAAGGAAAAACCTTAGATTTTTAAAAGTATTAAAAGAAGAATTAATTGATAATTTAGTTGGCTGGCCTGACAGAGATGTCCGGCGCCACCACGACCCTTAGTGGATTTTGGGTCGTGACAGTTAATTTACTATAAAACTACTGATACTCTCTATTCAGTTAGTGCCACTAACTCAAAAGGTCCTTCCATGATTTATAGTTCCTAAACATACAGAAAATAAAACTCAACTAAAAATCATCCATAAAATCACATATCTTAGATTAGATGGTCACCTCATTTATGTAATTTAGCTCAAATTCATTTGTGTAATTTTGATCTTTGTGTAATTTGAAAACGATATAAATATAGTTTGGGATTAACTTTACACTACTAAAATATTTTTATTGTTTTCTTCAAAAATATAAATCGATGCTAAGAGATTTGGCTTTCAATTTGTATACATGTAAAATTCAATTAATTTGATTATACTAAATAAATACTATTAATTTAATTTTTAAGTACTTAATTTTAATTGGATGAAAATCCAATTAATAAATGTACTTGCGAACAGATTCCAAAATATAAGCTCCTTTCTTATTATGGTACAAAGTTACCATTTGGAAATTTCGTTGATTAAAATTGGATTATCAATTTGATTTTTTATATAGATTGTCATTAAGTTTTTCCCATTATTTATTGTGACGACCCGACTGTTCGTTTTACTGTTTAGAACCCCGTTCCCTTATATAAACTTCCCGCACTTGCCTTAACTACTTTATGACTTGCGGGGGCGGCTGGGTCGGAAGTTGGAAGGGTTTTGAGTAAGAATATGTCTAATTGCTTCTTTAAGATTTCCTTAAAAGGCCATGTTTGTTTTCGGTAAACTTTCTTGGAAAAACGGACCCGAATTCGTGATTTGGTAATTTTTGAGGGTCCGTGAAAAAATATGGGACCTGGGCGTATGTCCGAAATCGAATTCCGAGGTCCCTAGACCGAGTAATGAATTTTTATCTAAAATTGTTTAATTGAAGTTTTAAAGAATTTGAGAAACTAAGTATTCATTGATTTCTGAGGTATCGGGCTCGGATTTTGGTTCCAAAACTTGCTACAGGTCCAAAATATCAGTTAAGACTTACCCGCAAAATTTGGTGTCAATCCGAGTAGTTTAAGGGCGTTTTACCCGTTAGAAGAGAATTTAAGAACTTGGAGTTCAATAGATTGATTCATTTGGTTTTAGTACGTGATTCCAAGATTTAACATTGTTTTGAGTGATCCGAGGGGTCGAGTAGGTCCGCCTCGTGATTTCAGACTTGTCGGTATGTTCGGGCGAGGCACGGGAGCCCTGAGCGTCAAACGATTGAGGCTCGAGTGAAGTTAAAGTTTGAAGAAAGGACTGAAGGTTGCTGTTTCTGACATAACTGCATCTGCGGTTCTTGGACAGCAGAAGCGGGATCGCAGATGTGGTCGAAATATCGCAGAAGCAAAAAAAGGGGCGAGGCCAGGGAAACTGCAGAAGCGGTCATCCAACCGCAGAAGCGGTTCTGCTTAAGAGGAAGTTAGACCGCAGAAGCGGTCGAGCCCAATTGGCCCAGGACCGTAGAAGTGGCCCAAAAACGGCAGAAGCGACCCAGATCCTTAGGCCCAAAACCGTGGAAGCGGCTCAAAATCCGCAGAAGCGGACTTGCAAAAGCGGGCCTTTTTCCGCAAAAGCGGAAATCGCTAGGGTTGTGAGGTCATTTTTATCCGAACTCAAAGCCATTTATTTTATTTCACACTCTACACTTGGATGATTTTGGTGATTCTAAAGAAAGGGTTTTGACATATTATTGTAAGGTAAGTAATCTCCCTCCATTTGTGAGTAAATTACATGAACATTAGGTAGATTAAACATAAAAATTTAGTGAAAGTCAAGGGTTAGAGCTAGACCTAGGGTTTTAGCAAAACTAAGCTTGAAGTATGGAATTTGTAATGAAATGCACTAGAAATCATGTATTATTGATCCTTAGGTTGGAGAGAACAATTTACTTCAAAAAAGTATCGGAAATCCGGGTGCGTGGGCCCGGGTCGAAATTTGGGAAACTTGTGAAAATGGTTGGGAAATGGCTTAAATAGCTTGAATTCGATTCTTGTACACTTATATTAACTAGTTTGCGATCATTCGGCTCCAAATTTGAGAGTTGGGCTTGTTCTTGATATTGGAAGTGTGCTTCGGGGCGAGGTGAGTCTCCTTTCTAACCTTATAAGAGGGAATTGTCCCCATAGGTGAAATAATTTATTTTGTGCTCCTATTTGTGGAGGCTAAGCACGCACGAGGTGACGAGAGTCCGTGCGTAGCTACTATTATGGTATTGTCCGGGTAGTTTGGACCCACAAGCACGTTATACCTTCATTGTGAACCCATTGATAGCTTGAATTTCTTAAATCACAATGAATTAGTAAGCGAACCTCTAAATATGCTAAACTTCATTTCTAAAAAATGAACAAAAAAAAAAGTTGTTAAAGGAGAATTGGTTTTTATTTGGATAATTATTTCCCCGATAAAATTCTAATTGGCGGTTTGAGCATGTATATTATGTGTAGCTGCGTCGCATGGATGATTCGCGAGTAGGGTGATTTTTTATTTTATGTTGACTACGTCGCATGGACGATTCACGAGCGGGGTAATAGATGCATCTATGGTTTGAGCCGTTCAACCCTCGGTAGTGCACATTTAATTTTATGCTGGATCGGGCCATACGTTCCTCGGTGATTATCTGCGCATGAGTTATCTGGCTTTCCACTTGTGGATTTGACTTCATAATTGTTTAAATTACATGTAAACATACACTTTGCCTGTTTTTGGAAGGTTAAACGAAGAAATTTCGGTTGTATACTTGTTATTCTTATGACTTGAGTTATTCCTGCTTATTTTAAATTCTTCTCATTTTTACTTAACCTTAGTAAGTATCGAGTCGACCTCTCGTCACTTCTTCGAGATTAGGCGGGAGACTTACTGGGTACATATTGTTTATGTACTCATACTACAGTTTTGTACTTAAATGTACAGGATCTGAGGCAGGTGGATCCAAAATGTACAGGATCTGAGGCAGGTGGACCTGGATATTATTCTGGTGCACATCAGTGAGCACGCTTGGGACTTCTACGGTGAGCTGTTTCTCTTTCACGCCGATCCGCAGCCGAAGAAGTCTTTCTTTGTATCTTTGTTTCTGTCTATCCTGATTCAGACAGTAGGATAGTGTATTATTCTTTTTTGTATCTTCTACTAGTCGCTCGTAGCTTGTGACACCAGATTCTGGCACACACATTGGTAGACTTATTTTGGATTTGTAATATTATGTATTTACGGCATCTATCCCTTTTAGTCTTAAATTCCAATTTGAAATGGTTATTTCTCTTGAAACCAGATAAAGTTAAACACAAGATGTTAGAAATGTTCCGCAGTGGCTTGCCTGGCAACGGTGTCGGGCGCCCTCACAACCCATTATGGAAACTGGGTCGTGACAACATGGTATCAGAGCACTAGGTTCACGTAGGTCTCACGAGTTATGGGCAAACCTGATAGAGTCTTGTTGACCGGTACGAAAACGTCTGTATTTATCTTCGAGAGGCTATAAGGTATTAGGAAAGACTACCCTTTTATTCATTTCCTATCGTGCAGTGCATAGTGTACTAAATTTCCCTTCCCTATTCTACCACAGATGGTGAGGACTCGTACCGCCGACGTTCCGGACTCGGGAGGAGCTGCTCTACCAGTTGCTGGTGGCCGACGTAGAGGCCGGGGGAGGGCACCGGCTCGTGGTATGGGACGAGGGTGTCCCAGAGCCATTCCAGTTGCACCGCCAACAGATTCTGCGAGGGAACCGATTATTGAGGAGCAGGGCGAGGTGACCACAGCTGAGCCTACTCCGGTTGAGTTCATGACAACACCGGAATTTCAGGAGGTCATGGGCCGCATGCTTCGGTTCATGGATACTATGACTCAGGCTGGTTTATTTCCAGCAGATCCAGCTACCTCACAGGCAGGAGAGAGAGCACAGACCCCTACTGCACAGACTCCAGATCATACAGCCGCAGTTTATCAGACTCTGGGTGCACTACCCGCAGATGGAGCTCGCCAGTTGCTGCAATGGCACCCCAGCCCAGGCCAGCAGCGGTTGGAGACCCGCAGAAGTTACTAGACAGATGGACTAGACTTCACCCTCCTTTCTTTGGGGGTGAGTGTCATGAGGATGCTTAGGACTTCATTGACAGGTGCAGGGATAGACTGCACAACATGAGGATATTGGAGTCCCATGTGGTTGATTGCACCACTTTTCAGTTGGAGGGCAGGGCCCGTAGATGGTGGCATTCTTATGCACTTAGCAGACTAGCAGGTTCTCTTCCCCTCACCTGGGGCCAGTTCACACAGTTATTCCTTGATCGGTATATTCCACCCTATGAGAGGGAAAAGCTGCGTCATCAGTTTGAGTATCTAGAGCAGGGTCAGATGCCAGTGACCGATTATGAGGCAAGGTTCTCTGAGCTGTCTCGCCATGCACTTATGATACTCCCCACAGAGGCATAGAGAGTACGGATATTAGTTGCCGGGTTACACCCCACTATCCGGTCGGGTATGGCCCGAGGGGTGGAGATGGGCACAGGGTATCAGCTGGTACTTGAGATTGATCGCAGGATTGAGGGTTACCGTCTGAGGGGTAGAGAGCAAATATATCAAGACAAGAGGGACAGGTTCCCAGGAGTGTTCAGAGGTACCCTAACTAGGGGTAGAGGTCAGTTCTGGAGGGGTCAGCCCAACAGGTTCCCGCATCCAGCACCACCACCCTTCCCCGAGGTGCCCCAGCAAGGCCTTATTTCACTGCGATGCCAGAGAGTTCTTATCGCCCACCAGCCATTCAGGGTCCTTCCGGTGGGTATTCTGGTTATCAGGGTTCTTCTAGTTCTCACTCCAGTGCCATGATAGAGAGTTCGTATCGCCCGCCATCCATCCAGGGGTCCTCTAGTGGGTATTTGGGCCAGCAGGCTCAGACTTCAGGGTATCAGACTTCGGTGCAGCGAGAGGATGTTACGAGTGTGGAGATCAGGGTCATATAAAGAGTACATTTCCCAAACTTTTGGGCAAGGCGGTACAACAGGGTCAGTAGTCCATGGTTCAATCACCAGCTGCCCAGCCATCTAGAGGTGGAGGGTAAACTGGTAGAGGCCATCCCAGGGGTGGAGGCCAGACGGGGAGAGGTCATCCAACTACTACTCAGTCAGAGGGAGACCAGACGGCCGGTGCTTCAGCTAGATTCTATGCATTTCCGTCCAGACCAGATGCATTAGCCTTAAATGTCGTCATCATAGGTATTATTCGTCAGTGGTAGGGATGCTTAGGTATTATTTTGACCCGGGGTCTACTTATTCATATGTATCATCTCTGTTTTCTCGTTTCCTGGTTATTTCTCCTAAGCCTTTGGGTGTTCCTGTTCATGTGTCCACTCCTGTGGGTGATTCCGTAGTTGTAGATCGGATCTATCGGTCTTGTGTGGTTACTTTCTGTGGTTATGAGACTAGAGAGGATCTTCTATTGCTCGATATGGTTGATTTTGAGGTCATTCTGGGCATGGATTGGCTATCTCCATATCACGTCATCCTTGATTGCCTTGCCAGGAATATTTCACTAGCGATGCCAGAGTTGCCGAGATTGGAGTGGAAGGGTTCCACAGTTGATACTCCTAGCGGAGTTATTTCTTTCCTGAAGGCTTAGCGCATGGTCAAAAAGGGGTGTTTGGCTTATTTGGCTTATGTCCGAGACACCGCTGCAGAGTCTCTGACGATTGATTCAGTGCCAGTGGTCCGAGAGTTCGCCGATTATTTTCCTTCTGATCTTCCTAGCATGCCTCCAGACTCTGATATTGATTTCTGTATTGATTTGGCTCTAGGCACTCGGCCTATATCCATCCCACCGTACCGTATGGTTCCTAAGGAGCTAAAAGAGTTGAAAGAGCATTTGGAGGAGTTGTTGGCAAAGGGGTTTGTTAGGCCTAGTGTATCTCCTTGGGGTGCACCAGTGCTGTTTGTGAAGAAGAAACATGGGACTATGTGGATGTGCATTGACTACCATCAGTTGAATAAAGTCACCATAAAGAACAAATATCCATTGCCCCGTATCGATGATTTGTTTGACCAGCTGTAGGGTGCTAGGGTGTTCTCTAAGATTGACTTGAGGTGAGGGTATCATCAGCTGAAGATTCGGGACTCAGACGTTCCGAAGACTCCATTCAGGACTAGATATGGCCACTATGAGTTTCTTGTGATGTCATTTGGCTTGACTAATGCCCCGGCAGCATTTATGGACTTGATGAATAGAGTGTTCAGGCCTTATATTGATTCTTTTGTTATCGTCTTCATTGACGACTGTCACGACCCGGATTTCCCACCCTCGGGAGTCGTGATGGCGCCTACTAATAGGAGCTAGGCAAGCCAACTTAATTTACTTCTTTTAGAAATAATCGACCATTTAATAAAAGCAAACATAATATGATAAAGTGGAAGTCTCAATATATATAATTATCGGAAAGAAAATACGGAAGTTTAACAAGATCCTCTACCCAAGACTGGTGTCACAATGCTCACAAACGTCTAGAGAATACTAAATACAAGGTTTGAATGAAACATAAAATTGTCTGCTTCGGTACAAGATGATAAGAAACTGAATAAAATAGAAAGGTACTCTGGGCCTGCGGACGTCAGCAAGGCTACCTCGAATGTCCCTAGACTGAAATCGGCTCCCAATCAACTACTGCTTTCCAAAAGCTGCTCCGGCTCCGAAATCTATGCAAAAACAGATACACAGAGTGTAGCATCAGCACAACCGACCTCATGTGCTGGTAAGTATCCTACCCTGGCGAAGTAGTGACGAGGCTAGAACCATACACTCACATAAACCTGTGTAGTTATATAATATACAATGGATAATAAACAGAAATAGACATGTAAAAAATGGGAAGGGAAAAATACATCACAGAAGTAATACCAGTACTAATAATAATTTCAGAATAACAGTCTAAGATAGTTTAAAATTTTACAGCAAACAAGGAAAACCATTATACACATTAAACACAATATACAAATTAAACACACTTGCACCATCAACTGTTACGGCGTGCAACCCGATCCATATCATTTATCACTGTTGCGGCGTGCAACCCGATCGATATCATTTACTATTTTATCATGCCGCGGCATGCAATCCGATCCATATCATTTACTAAGTTTGTCATGTCGCGGCGTGCAACCCAATCCATATCATTTATCACTGTTGCGGCATGCAACCCGCTCCTCAAATATTATTTATCATTTAATCATGTTTACTTACCCAAACAACAATCACAATTAAGGGGCGAGGGAATGAACTGGAAAATATTAATAGGGCCCGATAAGGATTCAATAATGTACAATATAACTTCCATTCAAGGAATATATATATTCAATTTCATAATTATTTTGGCGAGGAGATAATTCAATAATTCCTTCTCTTTCTGTCATTTCTTAGTTGTAATTTATTTTTGCCACTTGAGACAATGCTCCAAACAGCTTAACCAATTCGTATGATTATCAATTCGTCTCTTAACTTGAGCCAATGCTCCTTAATTATTAAATAACACAATTTCTTTCACATACTCTTCACAACATACAAAATTTATTATTTAAGCATGGAAGATACGACGACAAATCAGAATATTCAAAATATGAAGACCCACAGTCATGCTAGACACTAACGTATAGATAATCGTCACCATGCTTATACGTCGTACTCGACAAATAGCAATTAACAATTATGACTCAACTCTTATTCCCTCAAGCTAGAGAAGACCAAACACTTACCTCGGAGTTCTATGCCAATTCAACCCTCAAGCAACGCTTTTCCTTTCGAATTCGGCCTCAACTCAATTGTATCTATACACAATTGATTTAATATCATCAATAATACTAAATAATCCTATCCAAATGCCTAGATATGTATTTCCAAACATTCTGCCCAAAATTAGGAAAATCGACCCCGAGCTCGCTTGGTCAAAACACGAGGTTCGAACCAAAATAAATTCACCCATTCACCCACGAGCCCGAATATATAGTTTGCTTTCAAGTTTGACCCCAAAACGAGGTCTAATTCATGAAATATTTGAAAACCCTAACTCTAGCCAATTCTCTAATTTCTACCTATTTTCACATGTTTTAGGCCTAGGAATTCCATTGATATTGATGGAAAAATGAAGAAAATGAGTTAAATAATATTTACCTCGAAAGTTTTGGTGAAGAAGAGCTCTAATGGATGCCTATGGAGCTTTGGGGAAGGGGGATTCGTGAAATGTGGGAGAAATCCCGAAATGGTTCTGTTTTTAGAACTTAAAAATCGTTGGGCACAAAATTGCCCTTCGCGTTCATGACAGGGGGTCGCGTTCACGAAGGGTTGATAAAACTGACCATCGCGTTCACGATGGGGAAGGACGCGAACGTGAAGAGAAAAGGCTGGGGTCCAGGATTTTGGTCTATGCGAACGCGTGGATACGTACGCGAACGAGATGAAAAAACATGCAAAGCTTCGCGATCGCGAGGGCCTGCATGCGAACACGAAGAAGGAGACTACATGAAGCTTCGTGAATGTGAGAGCTACATCACGAACGCGAAGTACACAAAGCTTCGGAAACGCGAGAGCTTAACACGAACGCGAAGAAGAACGGGCTAAGGCATTGTGAACACGCGAAGGAGGACGCGAACGCGAAGAAGGAAAGGCCTGTGCACCTGTTGCAGATTTTCTGCAATTTTCCTAAGTCCAAGACCACCCCGACACCTATCCAAAACTCACCCGATCGAGCCCTCGTGGCTCCAAACCAAGCATACACACTAACTCAAAAATATTACGAACTTGACCGTGCGATGAAATCGCCAAAATAACATCATAAACAACGAATTAAGCCTTAGAATCCGTGATTTATTCAAAATTTCATAAAGCTTCAAATCTTCCGTTTTAAGTCTGAAACACGTCAAACGGCATCTGGTTTCAACCGAACTTTACAGAAAGTACTTAAACTATATATATGACCTATACCGGGTACCGGAACCAAAATACAGGCCCGATACCATCACTTTTTAATCAGATTTTATTTTTATTTTCCATAAATATTTTCAGTAAACAATTTTACTCAAAAATTTATTTCTCGGGCCTAGGACCTCGAAATTCAATTCCGGGCATACGTCCAAGTCCCATATTTTTCTAGGACCTTCCGGGACAGTCAAATTACGGGTCCGGGTCAGTTTACTTAAAATGTTGACCGAAGTCAAATTTATTCATTTTAATATCAAAACTTAACAAATTTTCATAGAATTTACTATTTGAGCTTCCAACTACGCGTACGGACTGCGCACACAAATGAGGCAACTATAAATGGGGTTTTCAAGGCCTCGGATACTCGTAATGGATAAGAAAAATAGTGAGGACCCTTTGGGTCGTCACAACCACATCTTGATATACTCACATAGCCCGGGGGAGCACGAGCAGCATTTGAGAGTAATGATTCAGACCTTGCGAGAGCAGAACTTGTATGTTAAGTTCTCCAAGTGTGAGTTTTGACTTGAGTCAGTTGCATTTTTGGGGCATATTGTATCCAGATAGGGTATTAAGGTAGATCCCAAGAAGATCGAGGCAGTTCAGAATTGTTCACGTCCCACTTCGGTGACCGAGATCAGGAGTTTCCTGGGTTTAGCAGGTTATTACCGGCGATTTGTGCAGGGCTTTTCATCCATTGTGTCACCTTTGACCAGACTGACCTAGAAGGGTACTTCGTTCCATTGGTCTGATGATTGTGTGGTGAGCTTTCAGAAGCTCAAGATGGCTTAGACTACGACACAAGTTCTTGTATTGCCTTCCGGTGCAGGGATGTATACTGTATATTGTGATGCTTCACGCCTTGGCTTGGGATATGTGTTGATGAAGGAGGGACGAGTCATTGTATATGCTTCACGTCAGCTGAAGATTCATAAGAAGAATTACCCTGTGCACGATCTACAGTTGGCCTCGATTGTTCATGCTCTTAAGATATGGAGGCACTATTTGTATAGGGTGCTTTGTGAGGTTTACACCAACCACCGCAGCTTGCAGCACTTGTTCAAGCATAGGGACCTCAATTTGAGACAGCGTAGGTGGCTTGAGTTGCTGAAGGATTATGACATCACCATTATTTATCATCCGGGTAAGGCCAATATGGTCGCAGACACCTTGAGCAGAAAGGCGGAGAGCATGGGTAGCTTGGCATTCATTCCAGCGGAGGAGAGGCCCCTAGCTATGGACATCCAGTCCTTAGCTAATAGGCTTGTGAGGTTGGACGTTTCAGAGTCCAACCGAGTTCTAGCATGTGTGTTTGCTCAGTCCCCGTTATTGGGGGAGATTAAGGCTCGATAGTATGATGATCCACATTTAGCGGTTCTCAGAGATACGGTACTTTGGGGAGGTGCCAAGGAGGTTTCAATTGGCGAGGATTGTGTTCTGTGACTCCAGGGTCGTCTATGTGTTCCTAATGTTGATGGTCTGAGGGAGAGGATCCTAGAGGAGGCACACAGTTCGCGGTACTCTATTCACCCGGGAGTCACGAAGATGTATCGTGATTTGAGGCATCAATACTGGTGGCGGGGGATGAAGAAGGACATAGTGAAGTATGTGACCAAGTGTTTGAATTGTCAGCAGTTCAAGTATGAACATCAGAGGCTAGGTGGCCTACTTCAGCAGATGACCATTCCGGAATGGAAGTGGGAGCGCATCACTGTGGATTTCGTAGTTGGGTTGTCGTGGGCCTTGCGGAAGGTTAATTCAGTATGGGTTATCGTGGATAGGTTGACCAAGTCGGCCCATTTTAGTCTAGTGGCGACTACTTATACCGCAGAGAGATATGCTCAGATTTACATTCGGGAGATAGTTAGGTTGCACGGTGTGCCGGTTTCCATCATATCGGATAGAGGCCCTCAGTTCACTTCCCATTTCTGGAGGGCTGTTCACACTGAGTTGGGGACCCGCATAGAGCTTAGAACTGCATTCCATCCTCAGACCGACGGACAGTCGGAGCGGACAGTGCAGATCTTGGAGGATATGCTTAGAGCATGTGCGATTGATTTTGGAGGGCAGTGGGACCAGTCCTTGCCCTTAGTGGAATTTTCATACAGTAACAGCTACCAGTCCAGCATAGAGATGGCCCTGTACGAGGCCTTATATGGTAGACATTGTTGTTCTCCGGTCGGGTGGTTTTAGCCTGGTGAGGCTAAGATACTTGGCACAGATCTAGTACAAGATGCCTTGGATAAGGTAAAGTTGATTCAGGAGAGGCTTCGCACAGATCAGTCCAGACAAAAGAGTTATACGGATCAGAAGGCGCGGGATGTATTATTTATAGTTGGGGAGAAGGTTCTCCTGAAAGTCTTGCCCACGAAGGGCATTTTGAGGTTCGAAAAGAATGGCAAATTGAGCCCAAGGTTTATTGGCCCTTTTGAGGTGTTGAGGTGCATTGGGGAGGTTTCCTATTAGCTTGCTTTACCCCCCAGTTTATCGGGAGTTCATCCGGTTTTCCATGTTTTGATGCTTCGGAAGTACCATCCTGACCTATCACATGTGTTGGACTTCAGTACTATTCAGTTAGATCAGAGTTCGGGCTATGAAGAGGAACCGGTTGCTATTGTTGATACGCAGGATCGCCAGCTGAGGTCCAAGATGATTCCTGCAGTGAGGGTTCAGTGGAGGGGCCAACCGGTTGAGGAGTCGACCTGGGAGTCCGAGGAGGACGTACGGAGCCGATATCCCCACTTATTCGGCAGTGCAAGTACTTTTCTATGCCCATTCGAGGATGAACATTTGTTTAAGAGGTGGAGAATATGACGACCCGGCTGGTCGTTTTATTGTTTAGAACCCAGTTCCCTTAAATAAAACTTCCCGCACTTGCCTTAACTACTTTATGACTTGAGGGGGCGGTTGGGTCGGAAGTTGGAAGGGTTTTGAGTAAGAATATGTCCAATTGCTTCTTTAAGATTTCCTTAAAAGGCCAAGTTTGACTTCGGTCAACTTTTTTCCGAAACGGACCCGAATTCGTGATTTGGTAATTTCTGAGGGTCCGTGTGAAAATATGGGACCTGGGTGTATGTCCGGAATCGAATTCCGAGGTCCCTAGGCCGAGTAATGAATTTTCATCTAAAATTATTTAATTCACGTTTTAAAGAATTTAAGAAACTAAGTATTCATTGATTTCCTAGTAGCTCGTATTTTTGTTCCGAAACTTGGTACAGGTCCGAAATATCAGTTAAGACTTAACTGTAAAATTTGGTGTCAATCCAAGTAGTTTAAGGGCGTTTGACCCGTTAGAAGAGAATTTAAGAACTTGGAGTTCAAAAGATTGATTCATTTGGTTTTAGGATGTGATTCCTAGATTTAACGTTATTTTGAGTGATCCGAGGGGTCGAGTAGGTCTGCCTCGTGATTTCAGACTTATTGGTATGTTCGGGCAAGGCACGGGAGCCCCGAGCGTCAAACGATTGAGGCTCGAGTGAAGTTAAAGTTTGAAGAAAGGACTGAAGGTTGCTGCTTCTGTAATAACCGCATTTGCGGTTCTTTGACCGCAGATGCGGTCAAAATATCGCAGAAGCGAAAAAAGGGGCCAGGCCAGGGAAACCGCAGAAGCAGTCATCCAACTGCAGAAGCAGTTCCACGTAAGCGGAAGTTAGACCGCAGAAGCAGTCGAGCACAATTGGCCCAGGACCGTAGAAGTGGCCCAGAAACTGTAGAAGCGGTTCCGCTTATGCGGCCCCCAGACCGCATAAGAAGCCCAGATCCTTAGGCCCAAAATCGCGGAAGCGGCTCAAAATCCGCAGAAGTGGACTCGCAAAAGCGGGCCTTTTTCCGCAGAAGCGAAAATCGCTGAGGCAGTGTGTTCATTTTTATCCGAACTCGAAGCCATTTATTTCATTTCACACTCCACACTTGGGCGATTTTTGTGGTTCTAAAGAGAGGGTTTCGACATATTATTGCAAGGTAAGTAATATCCCTCCATTTGTGAGTAAATTACATGAACATTAGGTAGATTAAACACAAAAATTTAGTGAAAGTCAAGGGTTAGAGCTAGACCTAGGGTTTTAGCAAAACTAAGCTTGAAGCATGGAATTTGTAATGAAATGGACTAGAAATCATGTATTATTGATCGTTAGGTTGTAGAGAACAATTTACTTCGAAAAAATATCAGAAATCCGGGCGCGTGGGCCTGGGTCGGAATTTAGGAAACTTGTGAAAATGGTTGGGAAATGGCTTAAATGGCTAGAATTCGATTCTTGTAAACTTATATTAACTAGTTCTTATTTATTTAACTAGTTTGCGCTGGTTCAGCTCCTAATTTGAGTGTTGGGCTTGTTCTTGATATTGGAAGTGCGCTTCGGGGGAGTCTCCTTTCTAACCTTGTAAGAGGGAATTGTCCACATAGGTGAAATAATTAATTTTGTACTCCTATTTGTGGGGGCTACGCACGCACGAGGTGATGAGAGTCCGTGCGTAGCTACTATTATTCTATTGTCCGGCTAATTAGGACCCACAAGCACGTTATACCTTCATTGTGAACCCATTGACAGCTTGAATTGCTTAAATCACACTGAATTATTAAGCGAACCTCTAAAGATGCTAAACTTCATTTCTAAAAAAACGAACAGAAAAAAAGTTGTTAAAGGAGAATTGGTTTTTATTTGGATAATTATTTCCCCGATAAAATTCTAATTGGCGATTTGAGCATGTATATTATGTGTACCTGCGTCGCATGGATGATTCGCGAGCAGGGTGATTGTTTATTTTATGTTGACTGTGTCGCATGGATGATTTGCGAGCGGGGTAATAGATGCATCTATTGTTCGAGTCGTTCGACCCTCGGCAGTGCATATTTACATTTATGTTGTATCGGGCCGTACACTCCTCGGTGATTATCTGCGCATGAGTTATCTAGCTTTCCACTTGTGGATTTCACTTCATAATTGTTTAAATTATATGTAAACATACACTTTGCCTGTTTTTGGAAGGTTAAAGGAAGAAATTTCGGTTGTATACTTGTTATTCTTATGACTTGAGTTATTCCTGCTTATTATAAATTCTTCTCATTTTTACTTGACCTTAGTAAGTATCGAGTCGACCTCTCGTCTCTACTTCTTCGAGATTAGGCGGGATACTTATTGGGTACATGTTGTTTATGTACTCATACTACGCTTCTGTACTTAAATGTACAGGATCTGAGGTAGGTGGACCTGGATATTATTCTGGTGCGCATTAGTGAGCACGCTTGGGACTTCTACGGTGAGTTGCTTCTCCTTCACGCCGATCCGCAGCCGAAGAAGTCTTTATTTGTACCTTTGTTTATGTCTATCCTGATTCAGACAATAGAATAGTGTATTATTCTTTTGTGTATTTTCTATTAGTCGCTCGTAGCTTATGACACCAGGTTCTGGCACACACATTGGTAGACTTATTTTGGATTCGTAATATTATGTATTTACGACATCTATCCCTTTTAGACTTAAATTCCAATTTGAAATGGTTATTTCTCTTGAAACCGGATAAAATTAAACACAAGATGTTAGAAATGTTCCGCAGTGGCTTGCCTGGCAACGGTGTCGGACGCCCTCACAACCTATTATGGAAACTGGGTCGTGACATTTACCCTATAATGCCAAATGGCTTTTTCTCCGTATGCCACTTGTCTTAATTACAATGCCAATAATATATGATAGCTTTCTTGCTTTAATATACATATATAGATATAGATTACTTTACTTCCTTACTAGTCAATTTGTTTATATTATTTTCTATAATCTTTTCTGATTTAGTTTATTTTTACTATGTACTTATCAATTTATTCTATTCCTTTTCCGGTCCTTCCCTGCCCCCTCCCCCCTCCCTTTTTTAAAACTTTCTACTACTCCGTTACTTGTTTTTTCTTTTATCTTTCAAAAATTAGTTTATTATTAGTACATAATAGTCAATTTATTTTATTTTTTCCAAATTCCCCGCTCACTCTTTGCTTAGAACTTTCTCTTTTTTAAAAGATTTATCTGGGTTGTGATTTTTATGCGTTAGCAAGATATATATTTTCTCAATTCTAATTAGTGATACCTAAACATTTAACTCATATCTTATTAGCTGCAATCAAACCAGGACATTCTATATAAACATTTACACTTTAAAATTTAAACCTTTGCCCTTTGCATATGAAAATGCATAGAGTCAAGTATGAGCCCATGATGTACCTTTATTATATTAGTACCAAATTAATGATATTCGATAATATTAAATTTGTATTTTTGCTGATATGTTATCGTAATCATTTACGTTTTCAAACAGTTGGGATTAATTCAATAAAAGAAAAAAAGCAATTCGAGTCGGTCTTGAAACAATTCATTGCATTTTCTCCTATACTTCCTAGGTAAATCCATTTTATTATTAATATCTTTGCTCGCGGCAATTGTGACCTCTCAGGAGAATCGATGACTGCATCTTTGATGCAGTGCTAGTACATCTGAGACTTCTTAATTGGCTAGTTGTAAATAGCCTAGGGCTATGGAACTAAGGATTGCCTTTTGTTGCTAGTAATTTTCTTATATAAAGTTATGGTCAGTGGCGGAGCCAAGATTTATACAAAGGAGTGTCAAAATAAAAAGAAATTATGGTACAATCGGGAATGGAACTTGCGACCTTCAGTAACTTTTGACACCCCTTGACCATTGCACTGGGAGTTTGTCTTGTGTAAAGGTTTGTTAACTCTTGTATATATTCAATTTTTTAAAAAAATTACCTATCTACTCAGTGTTATTTTCCGGCGAAGAGGTGTCAGTTGACACCTCTCGGACAAGGGTAGCTCCGCCCCTGATTATGGTGCCCCCGTTGCACTCAAATCATGCGTCCGCCTCTGGCCACATGTCATAGTTAAAAATTGAAGGTTGAGATTTAATTACCAAAGCAAGGTCTTAACCATTATTAGAATAATAAATATTTATTTTATTTGTTCTCCAAATTTTCTGTAATCCCATGATTCTAGCTAAAAGCTGTGACGACCTGACCCGTCATCACGTGAGTTACCGCCCCATTTCCCTTATTTTCTGCTTCCTTATGCTTCATTATCAGCGTTGGGTGTGAACGAGTTGATTTGGATTGGTTTTAGTAGGAAATTAGACACTTAGTCTATTTAAGGAAGGCTTAGATTGGAAAAGTCAACTGGAAGTTGAGTTGTGTGTTAGAGGGCTCGGATGTGAATTTCGATGGTTCGGTTAGCTCCGGGAGGTGATTTGTGACTTAGGAGTGTGATAGGAAGTGGTTTTGGAGGTTCGGTGTAGAATTAGGCTTGAATTGGCGAAGTTAGTATTTTAGCGATTTCCGGTTGATAGGTGAGATTTCCATTCGAGGGTCAGAATGGAATTTCGAGAGTTTCTGTAGCTTCGTTAGGTGATTTGGGATGTGTGCGCAAAATTTCAGGTCATTCGGAGGTGATTTGTTTGGATTTTTGATCAAATGTGTGTTTTGGAAGTTTTAGAAGAACTTAGGCTTGAATTCAATGTAATTTGGTGGTTGTGGCGTTGTTTGAGGTGTTTTGATGATTGAAGCAAGTTTGAATATTGTTTTAATATGTGTTGGTGCTTTTGGTTGAGGTCCCGGGGGTCTCGGGGTGATTTTGGATGGCTAACGGGAATTTTTGAAGTTGAAAAATGCTGCAGAAATGCAGCCGTCAGTGCAGAGCAATTTTGCTCTATGCGATCGCATAGCAGGTGTTGCGATCGCATAGGGTTAGCTAGAGTGCCCTGAAATTTTGTTCTATGCGATCGCATAGGGTTAGCTACAGTGCCCTGGAATTTTGTTCTATGCGATCGCATAGGGTTAGCTACAGTGCCCGGGAATTTTGTTCTATGCGATCGCAGGAGATCAAATGCGATCACATAGGGTTAGCTACAGTACCCGGACAGAATGTTAAAAATATTTCATCCGCGAACCAAACCCATTTTCTACCATTTTTTAGCAAACTTGAGAGCTTTTGGACGGGAATTGAAGGGGTTTTGACGGGAAGTGATTGGAGGTAAGTCCTATGAACTAAATACATGATTATATTGTGAAATCATCCTTGAAATTCATGAAAATATTGCCAAATTGTAAGAAATTAGGGCTTGAGATTGAAATTCTAAATTTGGGATTTGAGGGGCCATTTGTGGTCCGATTTGGGAGTTGTTGGTATGTAAAGACTGGTGGCGAGATAAGGAATCCGGTGATGTTAAGTTTCAAACTTTTCGAGATGTGAGCCCAAGGCTCGGGTTTTGCAAATTTGGTGAATTTCGATATTTTTCGAGTCTTTTCGATTGGGTTATGTTCCCTTAGCCTAATGTAACATACTCTTTCTGATTTTGGATAGATTCGACGCAAGTGGAGGCCAATTCAAAGGGCAAAGGCGTCGTGGATTAAAGAAATAGCCGATTTGAGGTTAGTAATAGATGTAAATGCTGTATTGATGGTTTGAAACCCCGAATTTACACATCATAGTGATATATTGAGGTGACTTTCACGCCGAATAACGGGCGTGGGGTAGAGCACCGTTGGAGATTGTGACTTGGTCCGTCCTGCTTAATGAAAATACTACCTGATTGCTTGGAGTTGAATTGATATCCTAATAAATGGATAAATTATCATAATTGGGGCTTCGTGCCAACTTTTTGAATTCTTCAGGGATTGTTTTATTGGGTTCTTACTATGTGTATAGAAAATTGCATTCAGTCCTAGTATTAAATACTGTTTTACAAACTCAACCACTTTTCTCAAAACTTGGGATTTAAATAATATTTCTAATGAAGTTTGGGATGAATAATCTATTTGCTATTGTGCCGAGAGGCTTATGTGATTTTGGACATTTTATGGGATCGGGCTGCGCGCCGTAATGGTATCATACTTATGGGATCGGGCTACGCGCCGCAGCGGTATTTCATTAATATTGATATGAGGCCGAGGGCCTAGATTTGATGCCACGATATGGCTTGATATTGTGCTTGGGCTGTAGGAGCCCCTCCGGAGTTTGTACACACCCCTAGAGAGCGGCATCGACAATAAATAAATGGATGGCTCGGGCTGCACGCCGCAGTGGGTACAAGAGAGTACCGGTTTATGTGCTGCATTGCATATTTCACTGTCACTATTTATTTCTCTGTTGCAGTGTTATTAATTTCATTGGTTATCTTAATTGATGTTACCCGGTAAACTGTTGTGATTATAGCTTATCCTGTGCCTATTTAGGATTTCTCATTCTAAGCCTTTATTTATGTTTATTACTCTCTAGGATGGAAGTACTCACTTTACTCCCTACACCTCATGTGCAGATACATGTGTACCTACTAAGGCTGAGTGAGACTATCTCTGACAAGCATTGTATTAAGGAGTATTAAGGTAGCTGCATGGCGTTCGCAGTCCTGATCTTCCATCTATCCTATTTGTTTTATTCCGCATTTTATATAGAACAATATGTAATAGGTTGACACTCATGTATTAGAGGCTCAGACTTGTGACACCTGATCATTCGGGCTGTGTAGTAGTATTTCTACTTGGGTTGTCGGCATGTTTGACTATATCTCAGACTTTCAGTTTGATGATTTAGTAATTAATTGTGTTAATTGAACCATAAATTGTATAAAAAGGGTTAAGGTTGGTAAATTGCTCGGGCTTGCCTAGCAGTGTGTTGGGCGCCATCACGACCGGAATTTGGGGTCATGACAAGTTGGTATCAGAGCCTAGGTTACTTGGTCTCGCGAGTCATGAGCCGGTTTAGTAGAGTCTCGGAGATCGGTACGGAGACGTCTGTATTTATCATCGAGAGGCTGCAGAACTTTTAGGAAAACTTCACATTCTTGAATTATTATCGTGCGTCCTTCATTCAACTTGGAAAGAAACTTTTGAAATTCCTTCCACGTGTTCGTACGCGTGCATGAGCGCTCAGTATCAAATGTGCCTTGATGGCCTGTGATTCCCTGATCGAGGGGCGAGATATAATCCCTATGAGTTTATGTTGGGCCAGTCTGGAGGACTTGAGGCCGGATCTTGCGTATGGCTTGAGCACCGAGGTGCTAATTGTGTGAACATGTGTTTTTGAACTAATATGTTCGGTAGTGCCCCCGTGAATGGAAATGATGGTTGTGGCTATATGATGTGTATGTTAGTACTACGAGGCGTATCCATTTGATTCGGAAGCGACGAGAAGGGTCTTCTGAATGATGGAATTACTAGTAGATGCTTGAAGTCCATCTTGATTCAAGTTATGGCCCGAGTTATGGGCGTGTGAAGAATCTTTTCATGTCTCCTAGTTGGTAGTGAAATAAATTTCATGTTGCGGTATGAGTACAGACTCGGGAAGGTCAAGTGATTGAGTAATGCTTATGGTGGTGGAAGGTATACGAAAATGTTATATTGAGGTGAAGCAAGTGGGTTAGCTCCCGCGAAGTGTGCTGGGGCAGTGTGATCGTTTTATGAATGATAGAAGATCTCATGTGCAAATGAATTGTAAAGGTTGAAGTTTGAAATTTTGGTTCGCTTAAGAGAGTGAGTTTAACTATTGCGAGATTGCCAAAGAGTTGAAGTACTAGATGAAATGTGTTTACAAAAGCTTTCATAGGATTTGAGTTTAATCTCACTTGGGTACTAGGGAAGCAGTGGAGTATATGCATTATGAGTATTGTGTGTTTTGATCTATGGCTTAGAGCCATGTTTGGTAGCTTGCTATTGGTTAGAGGATTGTGCAGTTATGTACTATGTTAGTTCTGACTTGAGGCATGCTGGCGAATCAGTTCTGGTTGTGGAAATTAGGCCGAGAATGGCACGAGTGAAGGAAATTTTTTACAAGGATGTCATAAGCTCGGATGAGCAGAAAAGATGTTTCGATGTTTAAGGTAAGTTGGTGTTATTTTCAGCGTCACCTGAGATCGGTGGTCGTAAGAAGGGCCTTGCGTCCTGGTTAATGATTTTGGATCGCTTTTCCGCGTTAGGGCGACCGGTGGTTTGGAGGTACGCTCCAGATATTATTGTGGTAAGTCATGGGAGTGTGTCATATGGGAAGATTATATAAGTGTGGCATGTGGTCACTTGATTGATTAAAAATGTAAACCAAGTATGAAGGTTGTGATGATGTCGATAGATTGAGGGTTTCTCCGATTATGATGGTTGTTCTTGTGTGTTATAGGAAAAGGGGAGTTACTATGGACCTTTGAAAGGTTTGTCAGACTAGTTCAGTGTGATCAAGATCATCTTGAAGTCGGTGGATGGATTTAATGTGAATAATGGCTCTATATCATGCCAGATGTGTGCATTTTAGTAATACAGTCCTCATGGAGGAGTAGTCAGTTTGATGTTTCGTTCTCAGATATTTTTCATAGTGATGCATTGCACCGTGAGTTGTGAGACGGCTTGAGAAAGTGCTTATCTGTTGAGGATCCGCGTAGGAATGATGTTAATGAGCATCTTGGCTCCTGAAATTCAGATTGTATATCGCACCTCAGTTGTGCTTGAGTTTTTGTAGCTTATAGCGCTATATGTCCCTTAGAGATGTTATTATACACTTAGAATACTGATGACCGGTGTTCGGTAATTTGTTGTAATGAGTAATTTTGGCTCGATGTGCATCTCCTTATGTGAGATCTATGTGTGGATCGGGTGGTACGCCGCCATGGGTATGTTATGTGGATCGGGTTACACGCCGCAACAGTGTGATGTTGAGTATAGTTTTCTATATGCTATTTTTGTATGCCTTGCTCCCTGTTTTCTAAGGAAAGTCCGTATTAGTGCGTGGGATGGTAATTCCTTCCAGAGTTCGTTTTCCTTTTGTATCGCGTTTGAATTGGTAGCCTATTGGCACATTGGGGCATCATATGCGACTTTTGATTATGTTTGGGGTGGCTTATTGCATGGGCAGTTCGTACTGGGTGAGACGAGATCATTGAATTCGAGATAAGTGTAGTCTGAGTATATGAAGTAAATTAAGAGGCTAAGACCATTGTTTGGTTCAGAATGAGGTGATAGTTCTTGCCAGAAGTATAGACCCAATAAATTGTTGATTCGGCAGTGTTATGAATTTATACAGATCTCATCCGTCATGTCGGTATTGTAAGAATTTGAACAAGACCTATGTATGTCATGTAGAGCATGGGATGTGTAATGATTTTTCTTCTAGGTGGAACAAATGGGAAGTTCTTGACTAGTTGAGTAAGTAGATTCTCATGGTTTGGAAGGGAGGTGAAGTCCTCATGTTACCTTAGGATGATATGGTATATGCGATATGTTGTGAAGGATTGAAAATTGTGTGTGTAAGGTTACAGTTCAGTTCTGAATGGAAATTCATAACCTTCTTAGGCGGCACGGGCAATTTTAGGTGAATAGAGAAATGATCTTCAGATGATTAGGGTGAATGATCTTCAGATGATTAAGGAAACGGTATTGCTAATTGGAAGTGATTTGACGAGAGTATATGTCTTATAAAAAGGTAATGTGATTAAACTGATGATATTTCGGTAGTATTGTGGCACTTTGAGGCTGGATCAATTGTTGATATTCGAATTGCTTGTATGGCACGTAGAAATTTTAGAGTATTTACCGTGGAATGATTGTCCATGCTCAATCCAGAAATGCACATAAGCCACTAGGGTAATATTCAAATAGCAGTTCTCAGTTCAAAATATCATTTGAAATATCATTTGAGTTTTCAAAACTTAGAAAAATGGCCGAATTTGCAAAACCACATTAAAACCCTAGACCGAGATAAAAAAGTATGCAAAAATGATGCAAAAGTAGCGATATCAATCCCTGAAGGATTCACATAGTTGACACGAAGCCCAAACATGGCAATCGGCCAAATCATGATGATAACAAGAAGTTTCAGTCAAATATGCGGTAAAAACAAAATCAATAACCGGGACGGACCGAGTTACAATCCCCAACGGTGCTCTACACCACGCTCATGTCCGGCGTGTAAGTCACCTCAATACAGCACTATGAAGTGCAAATCCGGGGTTATGAACCCTCAGGATATCATTTACAAGTATTACTCACCTCGAACAGGCGAAAACTCAAGCTCGCGATGCCTTTGCCCCCCAAATTTTATCCCGTTAACCATCCGAAATCACCCGAGGCCCCCGGGACCTCAGCCAAAGGCACCAACATATCCCAAAACATCATACGAACTTGTTCCAATCATTAAAACACATCAAACAACACTAAAACCATTAAATCACATCGGATTCAAGCCTAAGTTTCTTAAAAACTTTCGAAATACACTTTCGATCAAAAACCCGACCAAACCACGTCCGAATGACCTGAAATTTTGCACACATATCACAAATCACATATCGAAGCTATAACAACTCTCGGAATTCCATTCTGACCCTCGGATCAAAATCTCACCTATCAATCGGAATTCGCCAAACTACTAACTTCGCCAATTCAAGCCTAATGCTGCACCGGACCTCCAAAATTAATTCCGATCGCACTCCTAAGTCACAAATCACCTCCCGAAGCTAACCGAATTACCGGGAATCAGATCTGAGCCCTCTAACCCATAAGTCAATGTCCGGTTGACTTTTCCAACTTAAGCATTCCTTAAAGAGACTAAGTGCCTCATTTCTTATCAAAACCAATCCAAATCAACTCCCACACACCACATACCGATAATGAAAGATGAAGAAGTAACAAATGGGGAAAATGGAGCAGTAACACATGAGATGACAGGTCGGGTCATCACATCCTCCCTAACCTAAACAATCGCCCGTCCTCGAGCGTACCCAGAGTTTTACTATAAGCCTACCAATATCTGAATGACCTTACCAAGCATATACCCGGGGTGATCCCACGTTACCCTATCTCACATAGGTTCGATAATACAACACAACTGAAATTTCACAGTCCATCTAGACCATAAACCGTAGAACCACATTGCACTTTCCGAAATAATTCCCAGAATAAACCTGAACCAGCTGTAATAACCCACACCTGCAACCTCAGGTGAAATCATACAGTATACCACACAATCCAACACTCGAAACGATAGTCTCTATTCACAGCAGTTGCCCACAATACCCAAATACCAATAGAAACCTCTTATTAGGTAAAGTCTTATTCCAACACTTTTATATACTGCCAACGATAAATAAATCATGCGATAAACCGTAACCATTCCTCAGATCACCCATACACGAAGCCACTTCCTTCTTGACTAATACCACAACAGATTTCCGGGCCGAACCTCGATATAATCCTTCTAACAAGCTGAGATCAAATCTGTTCGTATTCATTAATGACTCCAACGATCACCTCGAATCTAACACACCATTCTGGTTATATGACACCTCAACACTGGCCTAAGCCACAGTTGCATAATACGCGCACCAATAAGAAACGGTCTGAACATACTCAAATCATGACAAATAACTCAAACGAAAGAGTTGTACCTCAAGCTCATCAGTACCATCACAACACCAGGCTGAGACCCCGTCTCACATCATAAAACAGAACACATGAATCTACCTCGAAAGGTCATAACTCCATGTAGCCTCGCTACAATGTGCGATCCTACCCCAACACTGTTGCACCTGACACATCTCAAGTCGCTACGCTCAAAATCAACAGCCACGCACAATTCGATGTCTAAAACCAAGGCAATTCATTACACCCACGGTGACACAAATAACATACGACACCCAACCTGGTAGGCCATAACCAACACTCCATACACCGAGCAACACTCAATTACTCTTTCCGCTCAACTTCCACTATGAATCCCCAATAGAACTGCACCACGCGTGCTCGTAACCAACAATTCAATAGCACAGAAAAGCAACTCATAGGTCTCCCCAGATCACTAACAAGTTCAATAACGATCGAATCAACATGCCCGTCAATAATACAACTTGTGACTAACCAAGCTAGCTCAAGCTAAAAGCGTAGCCATATCGTCTTGCCAACGAACTCAATACTAAGAAGCCTGAAACTGTTCACTCTTGCCGGAGACGTACTATACGGTGCCCAGCACCAAATAAATACCGAAATCCACAATCTCACCCGGCGACATGCTCGGCCACAAGAAACGCATCTGAAAAAATCCCTCAATACCGGAACTAAATCAATGATAGGAACCTCTGCACTGACATCCATCACGAAGGTCCAATCAAGAAAAAAGCAATCCTTCCTAACCGTCCGCTGGTCTTTGGAATACAACCCACTCTGCTAGAACATAATCCGATGCACGTCGCCATGCAACCTATGGCATTTTATGACATAGCCCATAACATGATAGTCTAGAATAACCCGACACTGAGAAACCAATCTACACCCCAATATTGTACCCACAATCTAATATACCAAGCAAGGAAAGATCCACTCGGGTCTCCAAATCCCAATAGCCGCTAAACGGTGCCGATACACATGATCCACAACCACCACATAGTATGTACCTGAGAACTCCCAGTCTCCGACTCCATATAGCACACGAATCACTGTACCTGATCCTAAATTCTGTCGTATGAATACATATCACATCTTGAGTACCCATATATTCCACGAAAGATATTCTAAAATTCTCCTGTGCCATCAAACACACTCAAATATCAGTAGTCGATCCAACAAGAAAGTGTTGCAACACTACCTAAGTGCCATCAACTTAATCACATTGCCCTTTTTCTACAGCATATACCCTCATCAAATCACTATGGTTGGCAATACCATTTTCCTTAGTCATATGAGGATCATTCACCCTAATCGAAGATCGATTCTTTAATCACTTACAAATGCCCGTGCTGCTTAAGAATTTAATAACTTTCCATTATGAACTGAACCGTAACCTTACGCACACTAATCCCAATCCTCCACAACATATCGCCTATACTATACCACACTGGTATAACATGAGAACTCCATCTCCCTTCCTAACCACAAATATCTACGTACTCTACTAGTCAAGAACTCTCCATCAATCCCATCCAGAAGAGAAATCATTACTCATTTCATGCCTCGCATGACCATAAACAGTATATACATCTCCAAACCATGGTAAAACCCAACAAGAACATCTCTGCCAATTCCATTTGCACAAGCTAAACTGTCAGGACTGAATCCTTCTAACTAGGCCCAGCTAAACAAGTTGTCATAACTCAAGAGCTTTGCTGCAAAATACCTGTACGAACTCATTGCCTCGAACACACACAAAAATTAATCATATCTTTACCATTCTGGTTTGGTCTACCATCAAGCTATTCCATATATCTATTTTCCCTTCTGATTCATCATCAACTTGATATATCTCATTCGTTGTAGCATCATAATGCCTCAATCCAGGCTTACCACACGAGATTCAAACATAAGACCACAGTGTCTAAGACCCATAGGCCACTAAATACCCTCTCGACTGATCCTAGAAATACCACATTCCAGAATACCTTACCCCGAAGAGCTTTCTGCGACTCTGAATTCATTACCATTACTTTCCAAATACCGATACATAGGATCCCATAAGCAACATAAAAATACCACGAGTCTTGACCTTCCCCAATAAAACAAAATCTCTACCCACATACACAACCTTAAGCAACCTGGTTATCTCATGTAAATCTTGAACACATTAAAACCATTCTCGAGAGTCATCACTCTTATTCAAACTGCAAATTACCTGACTTGATGAACATAACCACTCGTGCCTTATTATCACTCTAACACCGCAGGATATGATCTCATTCCAATACAAACAAACATCTTCCTTCTCTATACACTGAGCATTCTTTATCAACAACAGCTCAAGACATCCTATTATTTCCACACATCTACGAAGCACCATATAACCTTTGTCAAAAAAATTCTTCACTCGTGCCATCCTTGGCTCAATTTCTGCAACCCGAACTGATCCGCCAGTATACCTCAAAAAGGAACCAACATAGCACATAACCGTGCAATCAGCTAATCAACAACAACCTCCCCAACTTGGCTCGAAACCATATATCAGGACACACTCAATAGCCCATAATACTTTTACTCTAATGATGCCACAATAACATAGTGAGATTAAACTCAAATCGTCCATAAGTTTTGAAAACACCGATCATCTAGTACCGTAATCCTCTGCAAGTCTTGCATTCATCCCCACCTCAGCTGAGTCCACTCTCTTAAGCGACCCAAATTTTCAAATTACAACACGTACCTTTCAATTACACATGGGATCTTCTAACGGACACATAAGGATCATACCACTCAAGAACACTCCGCAGGAGATAACCCACCCGCTTCGCCTCAATTTAGTATTTTAGCACACCTTCCACCATCATACACATAACATAGCAATTTAGTCTTCCTGAGTCTGAACTCATATCGCCACACGTAATGTACTTCACTTCCCAACTAGGAGACACGAAAGTATTCTTCGTGCGCCCATATTCGGGCTACATATCGAATCACAATAGGAATCGAATACTTAACAACTCATCTATCATTCAGCGGACTCCTTCTTTGCTACCAAGATCACATAGATACATCTCACACTACCAACATACTCATTACATGGATATCCAACCGCCATTTCGGCTAATAGGGACAATATCGAACATATAAGTTCAGAACACTTGCTCACACAATCAGCACCTCGGTGCTCAAGCCATAGGCAAATATCCGGCCTCAAGTCCTCCAGACTGGCCCAACATACTCACGGAGATCACATCTCGCCCCTCGATTGGGGAAATCACAAACCATCAAGGCATATACAATACCGAGCACTCATGTGCGCATACAGACATGTGGAAGGAATTTCAAAAGTTATATCTCAAGCTGAATAAAGTACGCACGATAAGAATTCCAAGAAAATGAAGTTTTCCTAAAGGTTCTGCAGCCTCTCGAGGATAAATACAGACGTCTTCGTACCGATCCGCGAGACTCTACTAAACCTGCTCATGAGACCTAGTAACCTAGGCTCTGATACCAACTTGTCACGACCCAATTCCATAACCCGGTCGTGATGGCGCCTCTCGTGAAGACAAGGCCAGCCAACAAAATAACAATGCCTTATTTAACAGTTAATAAACATAAATGGATGAATAATATGACTTAATGGCATTAATAACTGATATTTACCACCCAACACAATCCTACCGGGGTGTCACAAGTCACGAGCATCTAGAAGGATTATTAATACAACTGCAAAGTCTGTAACGCCTAGAACAAAATCTGGAAATCAAGAGGAAGAAAATCGGTGCTGTGAACGCTGGCGGTCTCGTTGCTCAGCTTCAATAGTCATACCTTCAAAGAGCTAGTAAACCACTACCGGGTGAACAATACCTGCAACTGCATGCGAGGTGCAGGGACGAAAGTGAGTACTCCAACTCAGTGAGTAATAAAAGTAAATAATAACTGAGCGGCAAGAAATCACGTAAGAGCACTCCATCATGCAATATGGGACAATACAACCGTTTGAGAAAATAGTGAAACCGTGAAAACCCTTTAGAAATATCTGGTTCTGTTAAAAACCTCTTTTAAAAATATCCTTTCCCAACAGTCAAGCATATGAATGCGATATCAGATGGTGCAGGTCAGCACATAAGCCAGCCCCTTGGGCACAGCACTCCACCAACAAATAAGACCAGGGTATTTGGTAAGCAATGCACGAAGTAGCATGGATGCCAACGAAATGAGAATGCTGAATGTCATGACACATAGTACAAACAGGAAACAATGCATGAATGCGATGCAATGCACATGACCGCTGCGGTGCGTAACCCGATCCATTTGGGTACCCGAGCTCACTATGGGGTTTCAGACTCCGGAGGGGCTCCTACAGCCCAAGCGAAATATCAATATCACATTACTGTGGCGCGCAGCCCGATCCATCCTCAGTCCAGGAATGCACATATAACACTGCTGCGGTGCGTAGCCCGATCCATGCTCAATCCAGAAATGCACATAAGCCACTAGGGCAATATTCAAATAACAGTTCTCAGTTCAAAATATTATTTGAAATATCATTTGAATTTTCAAAACATAGTAAAATTGCCAAATTTTCAAAACCGCATTAAAACACTAGACCGAGATCATATAGTATGCAGAGATGATGCGAAAGCAGCGATATCAATCCCTGAAGGATTCACATAGTTGGCACGAAGCCCAAACATGGAAATCAGCCAAATCATGATGATAACAAGAAGTTTCAGTCAAATATGCGGTAAAAAAAACAATAACCAGGACGGACCGAGTCACAATCCCCAACGGTGATCTACCCCACGCTCATGTCCGGCGTGTAAGTCACCTCAATACAGCACTATGATGTGCAAATCCGGGGTTTCGAACCCCCAGGATATCAGTTACAAGTATTACTCACCTCGAACCGGCGAAAACTCAAGTTCGCGATGCCTTTGCCCCTCAATTTGGCCTCCTCGCGCATCGAATCTTACCAAAATCAGAGCGAATACATCAAACTGTACCAAGGGAATAATACACAATCGAAAAAAATTAAAATATAGCAAAAATCTCGCAACTAGCAAAACCCGAGCCCTGGGCCCGCTTCTCAAAAATTTATAAAACTCACATTACCGGATTTTTCGTCTCGCCACGAGTCCATACATACCAAGAACTCCTAAATCCGAGCTCAAATGACCTATCAAATCCCAATTTGAAATATCAAAAACTCAAGCCCTAGCTTTACCCCCTTTTAATGAACTTACCTCTAATCATTCCTCCCTGAATCCCTCGTCAAAATCGCCTCAAAGCTCTCAAAGCTTGCTAAAAAATGGTGGGAAATATCCCAGGCTCACGGATGAAATACAAAATAAAAACCCCCCTATGAACAGCTCTTTCCGCTTTTGCGGTTACTTATCCGCTTCTGCGGTTCCTCAACTTTTCCCCAAGACCGCTTCTGCGGTCAACCAATCGCGTAAGCGGGTCCGCTTCTGCGGTCCGCTGGTTCGCTTCTGCGGAAAAATCACCCAGGCCCATTTTACACTTCTGCGGGCCCCCCTCTCACTTCTGCAGTCCATATCTGCAGAAGCGGAAATACCAGATACCAGATCCTTCAGCAGCCTTTATACTCCAAATTTCATCTCGTTAACCATCCGAAATCACCCCGAGGCCCCCGGGACCTCAGCCAAAGGCACCAACATATCCAAAAATATCATACGAACTTGTTCCAATCATTAAAACACATCAAACAACACTAAAACCATTAAATCACATCGGATTCAAACCTAAGTTTCTTAAAAACTTTCGAAATACACTTTCAATCAAAAACCCGACCAAACCACGTCCGAATAACCTGAATATTTTCACACACATCACAAATCACATATCAAAGCTACAACAACTCTCGGAATTCCATTCCGACCCTCGGATCAAAATCTCACCTTTCAACCGGAATTCGCCAAAATACTAACTTCGCCAATTCAAGCCTAATTCTACACCGAACCTCCAAAATCAATTCTGATCTCACTCCTAAGTCATAAATCACCTCCCAAAGCTAACCAAATTGCCGGAAATCACATCCGAGCCCTCTAACTCATAAGTCAACGTCTAGTTGACTTTTCCAACTTAAGCCTTTCTTAAAGAGACTAAGTGCCTCATTTCTTATCAAAACCAATTCAAATCAACTCCCATACACCACGTACCGATAATGAAATATGAAAAAGCAATAAAAGAGAAAAACGGAGCAGTAACACATGAGATGACGGGTCGGGTCGTCACAATAATTTAACTGCTATGATAAGGATAGCAAAAGAGAATGAAGAAATAGATAGAAAAAAGGAAATAGAAAGTGTAAAGAAACAAGCTAAGGAAGAAATCCAACAATTAGAAGAAACTAAAAATACAAGAATTTCGGAACTAGAAAAGGAATTAAAACTATTAAAAGAAATCTATGAAAAGAGACAACAGAAAAAACAAGAAAGGGAAAAAGAAGCTAAATTAACAGAAGAAATAAAAAAGTTTAAAGAAAAACTAAAAATAGAAGAAGAAGAAACATCAGATAGTTCAGAAGAAGTAAATTTCAAAGTAAAAGAAGTAGGTAACATAGAAAAAGAAGAAGAAAGTGAAAATGATAGATATTCGGAAAAAAGTGAAACCTATACAGAAATCATAGAAAATATTAATCATACTAATACACTAAAAATAGACCAAATGGATATAGATGGAGAAAACACGGAACTAGATAAAAACTCAAATGTCTCGGATATATAAATAAATGTAGAAGAATTTAAAGATGCTAATTGTAAATCAGGATTTTACCATCTAAAATTAGAAGATAATTCGAAACAACTAACAACTTTTACAGTACCACGAGGATTTTATGAATGTAATGTACTACCTTTCGGATATATAAAAAAGCCCCAGGTAGATATCAAGAATTAGTTTATATTCTAATTCTGAAATTATGTCGATTAGTTGTTCTAATCTATTATTATTTTTCTTAATAAATTTTAAATAGTTAAACTCACAGTATAAACCATATAATTTATTTTTTATTTTATTAAATTCTCTTAGATTTTCTTGCGATCTGTTCATTCAGTGTTAATTCTATTCATAGTTCTGATACCAATTTTGGGGGGTTGGTCGGTTTTAGCTCCGATTAGATTTAGTGTGGAATTTGGATCCATTTTATCTTCTTTGTCTTTTGACTTCAAAAGCTTCTTTATATTCTAGATTTGATTGTTCATGTAATTTTTGTAATTCTTTTATATTATCTATCATTTTTTCTAAGAAATCTTTGTAATTTTCTTTTCTTTTATTTACGTATATATCCATATTTTGGTTTAGTATATATTCCATAATTTGTGTTGAATCTAGCGTATTTTTCCAGTCTTCAAATTTTTCTAGGTTCATACGTAATCTGAGTATATATCTAACTCGTATAAGTCTATATCATCTTCAGGTTGTAACTCATGTGTCACGACCCATTTTACCATAACAAGTCATGATGGCGCCTGACCCCATTGTCAGGCCAGCCGATGCGGAATGTGATTAAGTTCTCATTTTTACTTTAGTCTATAGACAGTTATACTAGATTTTTGAACATAAAAGATAAGACCAGTAAAGATCATAAAGTGCTATAAAAACAATACAACCCCAAAATAAAAGTCCACTACTGTGTGTGCCAGAACCTGGTGTCACAAGCTACGTACGACTAGTAGAATATACACAAAAGAATAATACGCTATCCTACTGTCTGAATCAGGATAGACAGAAACAAAAGTACAAGAAAGGACTTATTCGGCTGCAGATCGGCATGAAAGAGAAGCAGCTCACCGTAGAAGTCCCCAAGCGTGCTCACTGATGCGCACCCGGATGATGTCCAGATCCACCTGCCTCAAATCCTGTACAGTTAAGTACAGAAGTGTAGCATGAGTACATAAACCACATGTACTCAGTAAGTATCCCGTCTAATCTCGAAGAAGTAGAGACGAGAGGTCGACTTGATACCTACTAAGGTCAAGATAATATAATATAATAAAGTGAGATATACAGCATAGAGCATTTCCAATAACACAAGTTTAATAAAAGAGTCATGTTCATGTTCTTGTCATAATTTAATTACAAATATTCCCCTTTTCATATTAAATTAGTGATCAATTCATAACTAAATGTAAGCATATAAATCATGCACAATCATGCCGAGGTCGACGACCCGCTCCAACTGAAAAATAAATTTGTGCACTACCGATGGTCGAACGGCACGAACCATAGATGCATTATCACCGAGGCGATCGGCCCGATCCATAATCATCAAGAAAATATCAAGAAAACACATAAGGCTCAATTACATACAAGGGAATTCCTACCAAGGCTCAACAAACTCGTATGTTCACCTTTCATTTCCTTAAGTCTCTAGCAATTCATAATGGTCATAATAGCAATTTAAAATAAGATTTATTACCCAATTAGACATGACGTGGGTCCTAAACTACCCAAGGAATTATCATATAGTAGCTACGCACGGACTCTCGTCACCTAGTACGTACGTAGCCCCCGTATTTGAAGCCGAACAATCCCAAACTAATCAAACGAAGTAAGAACTAGTAAATAAAGGCTTACATGATTGAATTCTAACCATTTAAGCAATTTCCCAACCATTAACACTAGTTTCCTAAATTCCGACTCCGGGCCCACGTGCCCGGATTCAGAGATTTTTCGAAGGAAGTTGTTCTCTATCACCTAAGGATCACAAATATATAATTTCTAGTTCATTACATGGCAAATTATGTGATAAAACCTTAGTTTTCATTAAACACTAGGTCTAGCTCAAATCCCTTGATTTTACCTAATTTTTTAGTGTTAACTCTACCTAATGTTTTTGTATTTGAACTAAAACTGAGTGGGGACTACTTACCTTGCGATGCTATGTGGAAACTCTCTCTTTGAAATCCCCAAAATCGCCAAAATGTGTAGTGTAAAGTGAGAGAAATGAGTTTGGGTTCGTATTAATGAACCCTTCTGCCCCCAGCGACTTCCGCTTCTGTGGAAAGAACCCCGCTTCTGCGAACATGAGACGCTTTTGCAGAAATGGGCAAGGGGGCTTGGGACGCTTCTACGGTCATAACCTCGCTTCTGCAAGGCCGCTTAAGTGGAAAGCCCACCGCTTCTGCGGTTCTGGGCCTGGGCGGATGGACCGCTTCTGCGGTCAGGAGTTCGCTCCTGCGGTTTCCCCTTGGCTTGGCCCCTTCTGCTTCTGCGATAAAACGACCGCTTCTACGGTCCCGCTTCTGCGGTCGAAGAGTCGCAGAAGCAGTTATGACAGAAGGAACATATAAGGTTTTTCCTAAATTTTCAACTTCACTCGAACCTCGACCATTTGACGCTCGGGGCTCTCGAGCCCTGCCAGAACATACCGACAAGTCTGAAATCATGAGGCGGACCTACTCGAACCCTCGAAATGCTTAAAACGATGCTAAATCAAGGAATCAACCCCAAAACCAAATAATTCAAATCATTGAACCTTCAAGTTCTAAACTTCCTCCTAACGGGTCAAAACGCCCTTAAACCACTCGGATTGACACCAAATTTTACAGGTAAGTCTTAACTGATATTTCGGACTTGTACCAAGTTTCAGAACCGAAATCCGAACCCGATACCTAGGAAAACAATAATTTCTTAGTTTATTTAAATCTTTGAAACTTAAACTTAACAATTTCATATAAAAATTCATTACTCGGGCTAGGGACCTCATAATTTGATTTCGGGCATATGCCCAGGTCCCATATTTTTCCACGGACCCTCAGAAATTATCAAATCACGATTTCGTTTCCATTTCCCCAAAATGTTGACCGAAGTCAAACTTGGCCTTTTTAAAGAAACTTAAAGAAGCAACTAGGCTTATTGTTGCTCAAAACTCTTCTAACTTCCGAACCACCCACCCCGACAAGTCATAAGTCAGCCAAAGCAAGCGCGAAAAGTATTATTTAAGGGAACGGGGTTCGAAAATACAAATCGACCAGTTGGGTCGTTGCATTATCCACCTCTTAAACAAATGTTCGTCCTCGAACGAACATAGAAAAGTACCTGGATTGCTGAATAAGTGGGGATATCGGCTCCGCATGTCCTCCTCGGACTCCCAGATCGCCTCCTTGACCGGTTTGCCCCTCCACTGGACTCTTACCGCAGAAATCCTCTTGGACCTCAACTGGCGGTCCTTCCTATCAACAATGGCAACTGGATCCTCCTCGTAGCCCAAGCTCTCATCTAGCTGAATGGTACTAAATCCAACACGTGTGAATGGTCGGCATGATACTTCCGAAGCATCGATACATGGAAAACTGGATGAACTCCTGATAAACTGGGAGGTAAAGCAAGCTCATAGGCAACCTCTCCAACTCGCCTCAACACCTCAAAGGGGCCAATAAACCTTGGGCTCAACTTGGCCTTCTTTCCGAACCTCATAATGCCCTTCATGGGCGAAAACTTCAAGAGAACCTTCTCGCCAACCATAAATGATACATCGCACGCCTTCTGATCTGCGTAACTCTTCTGCCTGGACTGAGCTGTGCGGAGTCTCTCCTGAATCAACTTTACCTTATCCAAGGCATCCTGGACCAAATCTGTACCAAGCTACTTAGCCTCACCAGGCTCAAACCATCAGATAGGAGAACGACAACGCCGACCATACAATGCCTCACCCGGGGCCATCTCTATGCTGGACTGATAGTTGTTATTATATGCAAACTCCACCAAAGGTAAGAACTGATCCCATTGCCCTCCAAAGTCAATCACACATGCTCTAAGCATATCCTCAAAAATCTGAATTGTACGCTCCGACTCCCGTCGGTCTGAGGATGGAAGGCCGTGCTAAGCTCCACGCGGGTCCCCAACTCGCTCTGAACGGCTCTCCAAAAATGGGAAGTGAACTGAGGGCCTCTATCCGATATGATGTAAACCGGCACACCGTGCAACCTGACTATCTCCCGAATGTAAATCTGAGCACATCTCTCCGCCGTATAAGTAGTCGCTACCGGAATGAAGTGGGCCGACTTGGTCAATCTATCCACAATAACCCACACTGAATCAACCTTCCTCTAAGTCCGCGACAATCCAACTACGAAGTCAATGGTAATGCGCTCCCACTTCCATTCTAGAATGGGCATCTGCTGAAGTAGGCCACCTGGCCTCTGGCGCTCATATTTGACCTTCTGGCAATTCAAACATCTAGCAACATACTCCACTATGTCCTTCTTCATCCTCCGCCACCAGTAGTGCTGTCTCAAGTCACGATACATCTTCGTGGCACCCAGATGAATGGAGTACCTCGAACTGTGGGCCTCCTCTAGAATCCTCTCTCGCAAGCCATCAATATTAGGGACACATACACGGCCCTGAAGCCGTAACACACCATCCTCGCCAATAGAAATCTCCTTGGCACCTCTCTGAAGTACCGTCTCTCTGAGAACCGCCAAATGTTGATCATCGAACTTTCGGGCCCTAATCTGCTCCAATAATGGAGACTGAGCAACAACACATGCTAGAACCCGGCTGGGCTCTGAAATATCCAATCTCACAAGTCTGTTAGCTAAAGACCGAATGTCCAAAGCTAATGGTCTCATCTCAGTGGGAATGAATGCCAAGCTACCCATACTCTCCGCCTTCCTACTCAAGGCATCCGCGACCATATTTGCCTTGCCTGGATGACAAACAATGGTAATGTCATAATCCTTTAGTAACTCAAGCCACCTGCGCTGCCTCAAATTAAGATCCCTCTGCTTGAAAAAATGTTGCAAGTTGCGATGGTCGGTATAAACCTCACAGGGCACTCCATATAAATAATGCCTCCATATCTTAAGAGCATGAACAATCACCGCCAACTCTAGATCGTGCACATGGTAATTTTTCTCATGAACTTTCAGCTGACGTGAAGCATATGCAATAACTCGCCCCTCCTGCATCAATACACATCCCAAGCCAATGCGAGAAGCGTCGCAATACACTGTATACATCCCTGAACCGAAAGAAAATACAAGAACTGGTGTCGTGGTCAAAGCCGTCTTGAGCTTGTGGAAGCTCTCCTCACAATTATCGAACCAACAGAATGGAGCACCCTTTTGGGACAATCTGGTTAGAGGTGATGCAATAGATGAAAAGCCCTGCACAAATTGCCGGTAGTAACCTGCTAACCCTAAGAAACTCCTGATCTCGGTCACTAAAGTAGGATGTGGCCAATTCTGAACTGCCTCAATCTTCTTGGGATCCACTTTAATACCCTCTCCTGACACTACATGCCCCAAGAATGCTACTTACTCTAGCCAAAACTTGCACTTGGAGAACTTAGCATAAAGCTTCTACTCTCGCAAGGTCTAAAGCACTACTCTCAAATGTTGTTCGTGCTCCCCTAGGCTACGCGAGTATTTCAAGATGTCGTCAATGATGACGATAATAAAGGAATCAATATAGGGCCTGAACACCCTGTTCATCAAGTCCATCAATGCCGCTGGAGCATTAGTCAAGCCAAATAACATTACCAGGAATTCATAGTGGCCATATCTAGTCCTGAATGCGGTCTTCGGAACATTTGAATCCCGAATCTTCAGCTGATGATACCCCGACCTCAGGTCAATCTTAGAGAACACCCTCGCACCCTGCAGCTGGTCAAACAAATCATCAATATGGGGCAATGGATACTTGTTCTTGATGGTGACTTTGTTCAACTGGCGGTAATCGATGCACATCCGCATAGTCCCATCCTTCTTCTTTACAAATAGCACTGGTACACCCCAAGGTGACACACTGGGACTAACAAACCCTTTAGCTAACAACTCCTCCAATTGCTCCTTCAGCTTCTTAGGAGCCATACGGTACGGCGGGATAGATATAGGCTAAGTTCCTGGAGACAAATCCATACAGAAATCAATATAACGATCCGGACGCATGCCAGGAAGATTAGAAGGAAAAACATCGATGAACTCTCGGACTACTGGCACTAAATCAATCGTCGGAGACTCTGTGGTGGTGTCTCGAACATAATCTAAGTAGGCCAAACACCCCTTCTCAACCATGCATTGAGCCTTCAGGAAGGAAATGACCCTGCTAGGCGTATCCACAGTGGAACCCCTCCACTCCAATCTCGGCAACCCTGGCATCGCTAGAGAAATAGTCTTGGCATGGCAATCTAGAACGGCGTGATATGGAGATAACCAATCCATGCCCAGAATAACCTCAAAATCGAGCATATCGAGCAATAGGAAATGTGCTCTAGTCTCAAAACCACAGAAAATAACCACACAAGACCGGTAGACCCGATTCACAACCACAGAATCACCCATAGGAGTGGACACATGAACAGGAACACCCAAAGGCTCAGGAGAAATAGCCAAGAAATGAGGAAACAGAGACGATACATATGAATAAGTAGACCCTGGATCAAATAATACCGATGTATCTCTACCGCTGACGGAGATAATAGATGTGACGATGACATCTGAGGCCAATGCATCTGGCCTGGCTGGAAGAGAGTAGAATCTAGATGGAGCATTGGCTGTCTGGCCTCTAATTGACTGAGTAGTAGCTGGCTGACCTCTCCCTGTCTGGCCTCTACCCCTGCAACGGCATCTACCAGTCTACTCTCCACCTCTAGGCAGCTGGGCCGCTGGTGCTGGAGTCATAGGCTACTGCCCCTGCTGTACTGCCTTGCCCCTAAGCCTGGGGCAGTATCTCCTCATGTGGCATGCATCTCCGTACTCAAAACAACGAGGTACGGCGGCCTGCTGGATGGCTGACCCTGAATACCAGAAGGCCCACTAGAAGAAGCCTGAATAGCCGGCGGGCGGTGTGAACTCTCCAGCATAGCACTGAAATAAGAACCGAAAGACTCCGGAGGACCTGAATACCCACTGGATGAACCCTGAATAGCTGAAGGGCGATACGAACTCTCTGGCATGGCGCTGAAATAGGAGCACGCCGAAGCACCCCGAGCCAGTAGTGGTGCTGGAGCTGGGGGCCTACTGGGCTAGCCCCTCCCATAGTGATCTCTGCCCCTGTCTGGGGCACCTCTGAACTCTCCCGAGAATCTGGCCCTCTTGTCCTGCTGCATCTGCTCTCTGCCCCTCAAACGGTAACCCTCAATCCTACGGGAAATCTCAAGTACTAGTTAATATCTAATGCCTATCTCTACCTCACAAGCCATACCCGACCGGATAGTGGGATGTAACCCCGCAACAAACCTCCGTACTCTTTCTGCCTCTGTGGGAAGTATCGTGAGTTCATGGTGAGACAACTCAGAGAACCTCGCCTCATAGTCACTCACTGACATATTACCCTGCTCCAGATACTCAAACCGATGACGTAGCTCTTCCCTCTCAGAGGGTGGAATGTACCGATCAAGGAACAGCTGAGTGAACTGACCCCAAGTGAGGGGAGGAGCGCCTACTGGCCTGCTAAGTAAGTAAGAATGCCACCATATACAGGCCCTGCCCTCCAGCTGAAAAGTAGTGAAGTCGACTCCATGTGACTCCTATATCCTCATGTTGTGCAGTCTATCCCTGCACCTGTCAATGAAATCCTGGGCATCCTCATGACGCTCGCCCCCAAAGACTGGAGGGTGAAATCTGGCCCATCTGTCTAACAACTTATGCAGATTGCCATCCATAGCTGGCCTGGGCTAGGGTGCCGTTGTAGCAACTGGCTGAGCCCCCTCCACGGGTAGTGCACCCGGAGTATGATAAACTGCGGCTGTATGACCTGGAGCCTGTGCAGTAGGGGTCTAGGCTCCCCCTCCCACCTATGAGGTAGCCGGATCTGCTAGAAATAAACCAGCCTGAGTCATGGTGTCCATGAACCGAAGCATACGGCCTATGACCTCCTGAAATCCCGGTGCAGTCATGAAATCCACCGAAGTAGGCACAGCTGCGGGCACCTCGACCTGCTTCTCAATAATGGGATCCCTTGCAGGACCTGCTGGTGGTGCATCTGGAATAACTCTGGGATGCTCGCGTCCCCTACCATGGGCCGTGCCCTCCCCCGGCCTCTAGCAACAGGGGGAGCAACTCCTCCCGGGTCTGGAACATTGGCGGTACAAGTCCTCACCATCTGTGAGAGAATAGAAGAGGAAACTTAGTACACTAACCGATGCACGATGGAAAATGAATAAAGAGTAGTCTTTTTACCATAACAGGTCATGATGGCACCTGACCCCATTGTCAGGCCAGCCGATGCGGAATGTGATTAAGTTCTCATTTTTACTTTAGTCTATAAACTGTTATACTAGATTTTTGAACATAAAAGATAAGACCAGTAAAGATCATAAAGTGCTATAATAGCAATACAACCCCAAAATAAAAGCCCACTACTATGTGTGCCAGAACCTGGTGTCACAAGCTACGAGCGACTAGTAGAATATACACAAAAGAATAATGCGCTATCCTACTGTCTGAATCAGGATAGACAGAAACAAAAGTACAAGAAAGGACTTCTTCGGCTGCAGATCGGCATGAAAGAGAAGCAGCTCACCGTAGAAGTCCCCAAGCGTGCTCACTGATGCGCACCCGGATGATGTCCAGATCCACCTGCCTCAAATCCTAGACAGTTAAGTACAGAAGCATAGCATGAGTACATAAACCACATGTACTCAGTAAGTATCCCGTCTAATCTCGAAGAAGTAGAGACGAGAGGTCGACTTGATACCTACTAAGGTCAAGATAATATAATATAATAAAGTGAGATATACAGCATAGAGCATTTCCAATAACACAAGTTTAATAGAAAAGTCATGTTCATGTTCTTGTCATAATTTAATTACCAATTTTTCCCTTTTCATATTAAACGAGTGATCATGTCATAACTAAATGTAAGAATATAAATCATGCACAATCATGCCGAGGTTGAAGGCCCACTCCAACTGAAAAATAAATTTGTGCACTGCCGAGGATCGAGTGGCACGAACCATAGATGCATCTATTATCACCGAGGTGATCGGCCCGATCCATACTCATCAAGAAAACACATAAGGCTCAATTACATACAAGGGAATTCCTACCAAGGCTCAACAAACTCGTATGTTCACCTTTCATTTCCTTAAGTCTCTAGCAATTCATAATGATCATAATAGCAATTTAAAATAAGATTTATTCCCCAATTAGACATGACGTGGGTCCTAAACTACCCAAGCGATTATCATATTGTAGCTACGCACGGACTCTCATCACCTAGTACGTACGTAGCCCCCGCATTTAGCAACAATTATTCATTTACAATCCTATGGGGACAATTCCCTCTTACAAGGTTAGAAAGGAGACTCACCTCGCTCCAAAGTGCACTCCCATAGTCCAAGAACGATCCCAAGTCCTTAATTCGAAGCCGAACAATCCCAAACTAATCAAACGAAGTAAGAACTAGTAAATAAAGGCTTACAAGATTGAATTCTAACCATTTAAGAAATTTTCCAACCATTAACACTAGTTTCCTAAATTCCAACTCCGGGCCCACGTGCCCGGAATCCGAGATTTTTCGAAGGAAGTTGTTCTCTATCACCTAAGGATCACAAATATATAATTTCTAGTTCATTACATGGCAAATTATGTGATAAAACCTTAGTTTTCATTAAACTCTAGGTCTAGCTCAAATCCCTTGATTTTACCTAATTTTTAGTGTTAACTCTACCAAATATTTATGTATTTGAACTAAAAATGAGTGAGGATTACTTACCTTGCGATACTATGTGGAAACTCTCTCTTTGAAATCCCCAAAATCTCCCAAATGTGTAGTGTAAAGTGAGAGAAATGAGTTTGGGTTCATATTAATGAACCCTTCTGCCCTCAGCGATTTCCGCTTCTGCAGAAGGAACCCCGCTTCTGCGGGTTCAACTTCTGCGGCCATGAGCCACTTTTGCGAAAATGGGCAAGGGGGCCTGGGCCCCTTCTGCGGTCATAACCTCGCTTCTGCGAGGCCGCTTAAGCGGAAAGCTCACTGCTTATGCGGTTCTGGGCCTGGGCAGATGGACCGCTTCTGCAGTCAGGGGTCCGCTCCTGCGGTTTCCCCTGGGCCTGGCCCCTTCTGCTTCTGCGATAAAATGACCGCTTATGCGGTCCAAGACCCGCAAAAGCGGTTTTGACAGAAGCAGCAGATAAGGTTTTTGCTAAATTTTCAACTTCACTCGAACCTCGACCATTAGACGCTCGGGGCTCTCGAGCCCCGCCCGAACATACCGACAAGTCTGAAATCACAAGGAGGACCTACTCGAACCCTCTAAATGCTTAAAATGACGCTAAATCAAGGAATCAACCCCAAAACCAAATGATTCAAATCATTGAACCTTCAAGTTCTAAATTTCCGCCTAACGGGTCAAAACGCCCTTAAACCACTCGGATTGACACCAAATTTTACAAGTAAGTCTTAACTGATATTTCGGACTTGTACCAAATTTTGGAATCGAAATCCGAACCCGAACCCGAACCCGAACCTAGGAAAACAATAATTTCTTAGTTTATTTAAATCTTTGAAACTTAAACTTTACGATTTCATATAAAAATTCATTACTCGGGCTAGGGACCTCGGAATTCGATTTCGGGCATACGCCCAGGTCCCATATTTTCCCACGGACCCTCAGAAATTGTCAAATCATGATTCTGGATCCGTTTCCCCAAAATGTTGACTGAAGTCAAACTTGGCCTTTTTAAAGAAACTTAAAGAAGCAACTAGACTTATTCTTTCTCAAAACTCTTCTAATTTCCGAACCACCCGCCCCCGCAAGTCATAAGTCAGCCAAACGACCAGTCAGATCATTACATCATGCCAGTTATAATTAGGTTGTAACTCATACCAATCCTGGGTTACTAATTCTATTATTTCTAAGTTAATTATTTCGTCATAAATCTTTCATCTTATATCATTGCACAAAGGTTTTAATGCATACAAAACTAATATCTTATAGGTATCATACATGTCATCCAGTAAATATGTCCTGTTTTTCTTTCATTCAAAAATATTCCTTTCAATCATTTATATGAATAAATAGGATTGTATCAGATCACTACATATTAGAATATTCTTAAATATTATGGTGCTCTGTCACTACTAACAAGGTACTTATCGTCGCTACTTCTCGTCCTTAACCTGGCCTTAACTCTAGTTACTCCCCTTTTCACGGCCACCTGCCTTTTTGGTTTCACTATACTTCTGGCTCTCATTTTAGAAGACTTTTGTTGTCTTCCTCTTGTTAATAAACTTTACAGCATATTATTATTCGAATAATTCTACTATGTAATAACTGATATAAACTTATTTTATCATACTATGACTGTCAGGAATTTATGAATTTAGCTACACATGTTCATAAATAAACATACCTGGTACGTATAATGGATCCTTTTGGTTTTTGGGTACAAATCGTTTATCGAATATCTTGTTCATGTTGGTCGGTTTTAGCTCCGATTAGCTTTAGTGTGGAATTTGGATCCATTTTATCTTCTTTGTCTTTTGACTTTAAAAGCTTCTTTATATTCTAGATTTGATTGTTCATGTAATTTTTGTAGTTCTTTTATATTATCTATCATTTTTTCTAAGAAATCATTGTAATTTTCTTTTATTTTATTTACGTATATATCCATATTTTGGTTTAGTATATATTCCGCGATTTGTATTGAATCTAGCGTATTTTTCCAGTCTTCAAATTTTTCTAGGTTCATACTTAATCTGAGTAGAATTAACACTGCATGAACAGATCACAAGAAAATCTAAGAGAATTTAATAAAATAAAAAATGAATTATATGGTTTATACTGTGAGTTTAACTATATAAAAATTACTAAGAAAAATAATAATAGATTAGAACAACTAATCGACATAATTTCAGAATTAGAATATAGGCTAATTCTTGAACTTAAGAAATGAATAAAGAAGAATTTGTAATAGAAGAAAAAACCTACGAAAATCAAGATGGATTAAAAATAAAAATAGTATTTACTAATTTAGGAAGAAGATATAAGAAAATAGGTGAACATTTAAGTCTAATGCTTGGAAAAGAAGAGTTAAAATTAGAAGATAATTTAACTGCTATGATAAGGATAGCAAAAGAGAATGAAGAAATAGATAGAAAAAAGGAAATAGAAAGAGTAAAGCAACAAGCTAAGGAAGAAATCCAACAATTAGAAGAAACTAAAAATACAAGAATTTCGGAACTAGAAAAGGAATTAAAACTATTAAAAGAAATCTATGAAAAGAGACAAAAGAAAAAACAAGAAAGGAAAAAAGAAGCTAAATTAACAGAAGAAATAAAAAAGTTTAAAGAAAAACTAAAAATAGAAGAAGAAGAAGAAACATCAGATAGTTCAGAAGAAGTAAATTTGAAAGTAAAAGAAGTAGGTAACATAGAAAAGGAAGAAGAAAATAAAAATGTGTCATGACCCGGATTTCCCACCATCGGGAGTCGTGATGGCGCCTACTGTCGGAGCTATGCAAGCCAAATATCCAAAACCTCTCACTGATGACATTTTAACAATATAAATAAACAGAAGCATTTTAAATAAAGCGGAAGACTTTAAGCTTATATAACCGAAATAAAATTTGCGGAAATTGAAACACATTTTGTCACGACCCCAATTTCGGTCGTGATGGCGCCTAACACAATTACTAGGCAAGGCTGACCAATCAATACACACAACCCAATCACAAGTCCCATTACCGAGTAATACCATGAAATTCGCATTTTGTTAAGTCTATTCACCGAATAATTTAAATAGAAACAGTCTGAATCATTGACATAACCAACATCTTCCAAAGACCTGGGGTCATGAGTCTAGAGCCTCTAAGATAACAGAGTATTAAATCTACATGTAATACAGAGTTTTAAAATGAGTACTTCCAACTCTGTGGTAATAGACATATATAATGGCTGAAAGTAAGAAATCTTGAAATATAACAATACAAAGCTATAACCAATAATTCAACACATTTTTACGGTGGAACAACAATAAGCAATGGCAGGTAAATCAGATAGATATCGATGCATGAATGCAATGCAATGCACATGACCGCTGTGGCGCGCAGCCCGATCCATTTGGGTACCCGCGCTCACTGTGGGGGTTCAGACTCCGGAGGGGCTCCTACAGCCCAAGCGCAATATCATCGTAGCATTCGCTGCGGCGTGCAGCCCAATCCACACTCAGTCCAGATATATGCATGTCCCCCACACAGGCACAGTCAAGTTTATCATTTTCAGTTCAAATTATTAGGAATTATAAATTAAGTGTTTAAAACTTTAGAAATTTACTAATCATTTTGAGACAGTGTTTAACTCAGGACTGATATCATGAAAACATGCTAAGCATCATGGAAATAGTAATAATAATCCCTAAGGGATCCAAATAATCGGCACACAGCCCAAATATGCTCATAGCAATCCAAGTAAGATGTTTACCAATCAATTTCTAGTAAATAACACATTATGAACATCACTTGGATGGACTAATCCATAGTCCCCAATTACAAACGACACCGCACTCACCGTAGAGTGCGTGTCTCGCCTCAATATAGCGTCACAGTGTGATATACCGGGGTTTCAAACCCTCAGGTCATCATCTACATCTATTACTCACCTCAAACCGGCCACAAGACTAGTCCTCTAAGCCTTTTCCTCTCGAATCGACCTCCTCGCACGTCGAATCTGGCTAAAACCATAACGAATACATTACAATAGGCTAAAGAAACATAACCCAATCACAAGAATTCGAAAAATAGCAAAAATCACGAAGTTGTCAAAACCCGAGCCTCGGGCCCACTTCTAGAAAAATTATGAAATTTACATTACCGGATTTCTCGTCTCGCCACGAGTCTGTACATATAAAATTTACCAAAATCGGAGTTCAAATGCTCCCTCAAATCCCTAGTTTAACTCTTTTAAGTTTCAAGCCCTAACAACCATTTTTAACCTTTAATTCCTTGGGTTTTCAGTGTTAATCCATGATTTTACACCATAATAACGTATTCTAAGTCCAAGAGTCCATACCTGATGAAATCCCTCGAAACTCTCTTCAAAATCGCCCAATATCTCCTTAGTCCCAAATGAAAATGTTATGGTCTTTCAAAAATTCACGAAGGTTAAATTAAATGTTTCTGGCCAGCCCTTTTCGCTTCTGCGACAATTTTTACCGCTTCTGCGGCCTTCCCACCGCATCTGCGGTTTTCCTTAAGTCACCGAGGACCGCTTCTGCGGTGACCGCTTATGCAGAATTTAGTCCGCTTCTGCGGATAAATGCCAAAGCCACAAAACCGCACCTGCGGAGCTTCTTCCGCTTTCGTGAAATCTCCCTAGCCATCCAATGACCGCTTCTGCGATCACTTACCCGTTTCTGCAGAACCGCTTCTATGGTCCATTTCTGCAGAAGTGGAAATACCAGATGACAGCAAAAATCTGACCTGCAACACACTTCAAAACTCTCCATTTAACCACCCGAACTCACCCCGAGGCCCCCGGGACCTTAACGAAAAACACCAACATAATCCAAAACATCATAAGAACTTGTTCCAACCATCAAAACATGTCAAACAACACTAAAATCATCAATTCACCACGGATTCAAGCCTAAGTTCCTTCAAAACTTCGGAAACGCACATTCGATAAAAAAAACCCGACCAAACGACGTCCGAATGACCTGAAATTTTGCACACATATCCAAAATCACCTAATGAAGCTACAGAAACTCTCGGAATTCCATTCCGACCCCTAGATCAAAATCTCACCAACCAACCGAAATTCACCAAAATTCAAACTTCGCCAATTCATGCCTAATTCTACACCGAACCTCCAAATTCAATTCCGATCGCACTCCTAAGTCACAAATCATCCTTCGAAGCTAACTGAACCACCAGAATTCACATCCGAGCCCTCTAACTAATATACTCAACTTCTGGTTGACTTTTCCAAAACAAGCTTCCTTCTAAGAGGCTAAGTGCCTCATTTCCAACTAAAACCAATCCAATTCTACCTGATCAACTCAAATACTGATATTGAAACATAGAGCAACATAATATGGGGGAAATGGGCGGTAACTCACTTGACGACGAGCCTAGTCATCACACATTTCTACCTAGAGTCTGGTGTCAGTAGCTCACGGACTGCTATAGAGTACTAAAAACAAGTCTGAAATGATATTACATAATGTTTGTCTCGAAACAAAGAAAACAAACTAAAACATAGAAGGGACTTCGGCCTGCAAATGCCAGCTAGGCTACCTCGTGAGTCCCTGGACTGAAGACAGCTCCCGGGTAATCCTACTGCTGCTGTCCAAAACCTACTCCTGGATCTATGCAAAAAGATGCACAGAGTGTAGCATCAGTACAACCGACCCCATGTGCTGGTAAGTGCCTGGCCTAACCCCGGCAAAGTAGTGACGAGGCTAGACAGGACCTACCAAAAACAACTTGTGTATATATATATATATATATATAAAGGCAACGGAAATAATAACAGAAACATCAAATAAAACTACGAAGGGGCATGCTCGCGGGGATACAGTGAAAACGGATCAACTGATATAACAACGAAACTACATCAATACTATGACTCATATAAGTGGTCGGCGTGCCACACAATCCCATAGTATATATTTATAAGTGGTCGGCGCGCCACACGATCACATTTTATAATTCATAAGTGGACGGTGTGCCACACAATCCCATTTCATAATTCATATGTGGACGGCGTGCCACACGATCCTATTTCATAATTCATAAGTGGACGGCGTACCACACGATCCCATTTCATAATTCATAAGTGGACGGCGTGCCACATGATCCCATTTCATAATTCATAAGTGAACGGCGTGCCACACGATCCCATTTCACAACGAATAATACATATAATCTTTCTAGAGGAGGCCCTATTAGGGGAATTCAACAACATAACGATTTAACCCGGCAAGGGTACAACTAACAACCCAAATATCCCGGCAAGGGAGAAACAACAATAATAGACTACGTGTCCTGGCAAGGGAATAATCACAACACTTCTTCTTTTAATCACTTCTTTCTCAATTATCAATTTCCAGTTCGAGCCAACGCCCCAATAATATACCAATCACAATTCTTCCTCAACCATTCACATTATATAAAACTTATCAATTAAACGAGGAAGTTGTATCACAAAATCCGAGTCAAACACAATTAAGACTCAGGGTCATGCTAGACTCCGGTGCATAGATAACAGTCACCATGCCTATACACCGTACTCCACATTTAGCAGTTAGCAATTAATATCCTAGTCTTATTCCCTCAAGCCAAAGTTAGAACAAACACTTACCTCAAATGCTCCAAAAATCCACTCAAGCCTCTGGTATAGCTTTACCCCTCAAATTCACCACAAAACCGCTTGAATCTAGTCACAAATTACTTGAATGTATCAACAAATGCTAATTGAATCAACTTGAATGCATGCAATGGATTTCCCAAAGTTTTACTCAAAAATTCCCAAAACGCCTCCGGGCCCACGTGGTCAAAACCCGAGGTTCGGACCAAAACCCGGTTTCCCATTTCCCCACGAGTTCATATCTATGATTAGTTTTGATGTCGGACCTCAAATTGAGGTCCAAATCCCCAATTTTAAGAAAACCTTGGTTCTACCCAAAATCCCCATTTTCACCCATGAAAAACCTTGATTTTAAGATGAAAACATGATAAATGATGCTAAAGATTGAAAAAATTAAGTGAAAATCAACTTACAAATGGATTGGAGAAGGAAGGGTTCTTGAAATATCGCCGATTGGTGTTTGGGTTTGAGAAATATGAAAAATGAGGCTTAAAATCGTCTAAGTATGAAAATTGCAGGTTGCAGATATGGGAAATGCGAAGTGGGGTTCGCAATTGCAAACCCCGGCCAAATATGGGAATTGCGAAGTTGAGTTCGCATTTGCAAACTCTGAAGGATACTGGAAAGTTCAAATTTGCGAAAAATAGGTCGCAATCTGAAGGCTGACTATCGCATTTGCGGACACTCGTACGCATTTGCGAAGACTGGGCTCATAGGCGGGCATCGCATTTGCGATAAATTTCTTCGCATTTGCGAAGATTTCTGCCCAGGTGAAGGATCACATTTGCAATTAGAAGCTCGCAATTGTGAGTTCGCATTTGCGAAAGCTGGCTTCGCAAATGCGAAGCCTGCAGAACTGAAAGATACAAGATTTTTAAAAATGAGAAAATGCAATCCGATGCCTATCTAAAACTCACCCGAGCCCTCGGGGCTCCAAACCAATCATGTACACAACCTCAAAAACATCATACTGACTTACTCGTGCGATCAAATCGCCAAAATAACATCGTTTACATAGAATCAAGCCTCAAAACACTTGATTTTCAATCAACTTTCATAAACTTCCAAATTTGGAACTTATAGTCCGAAACATGTAAAACGACGTCCGTTTTAAACCAAACTTTACAGATAGCGCTTAAATAACATATACGAACTGTACTGGGTGTCGGAACCAAAATACGAGCCCGATACCAACACTTTTTGATCAAGTTTCATTTTAATTTTCATTAAGCATTTTCAGAAAACAATTTCATGGAAAAATTCATTCCTCGGGCCTGGGACCATGGAATTCGATTTCGATCATACGCCCAAGTCCCTTATTTTTCTACGGACCCTCCAGGACCATCAAATCACGGGTCCGGATCCGTTTACAAAAAATGTTGACCGAAGTCAACTTTAACCATATTAATATCAAAATTCTTCAAATTTTTCACAGAATTCACATATTTCCACGTAAAAGCTTTCGGGCTACGCGCCAGGACTGCGTACGCAAATTGAGAAAACTAAAAGCGAGGTTTTCAAGGCCTCGAAAGCACGAAAAAGGGAGAAATCCGGTGATGACCCTTTGGGTCGTCACATCCTCCACCTCTAAAACAACCGTTCGTCCTCGAATGGACAAAAGAAAGAAGTACCTGAGTCAGGAAATAGATAAGGATAACGGCTCCGCATATCAGACTCGGACTCCTATGTCGATGCCTCAGGAGGCTGACCTCTCCACTAGACACGCACTGAAGGAAAACTCTTCGACCTCAACTATCGAACCTGCCGGTCTAAAATAGCCACCGGCTCCTCCTCATAAGACAGATCCTTGTCCAATTGGACAGTGCTAAAATCTAACACGTGGGCTGGATCGTCGTGATACCTCTGAAGCATAGATACATGAAAAACTGGATGCACGGCTGACAAGCTAGGTGGCAAGGCAAGTCTGTAAGCCACCTCTCCCATACAATCGAGGATCTCAAATGGGCCAATGAACCTAGGGCTAAGCTTGCCCTTCTTCCCAAATCTCATCGCGCCCTTCATAGGCTACACACGGAGCAATACTCACTCACCAACCATGAAAGCTACATCTCGAACCTTGTGATCCACATAACTCTTTTTCCGCGACTGAGCCGAACGTAGCCTATCCTGAATGATCTTGACCTTATCCAAGGCCTCTTGAACTAAATTTGTACCCAATAGCCGAGCCTCTCCCGGCTAAAACCATCCTATAGGAGACCGACATTGCCTACCATACAGCGCCTTATATGGAGCCATCTGAATGCTGGACTGGTAGCTTTTGTTGTAGTCAAACACTGCTAAAGGCAAAATCTGATCCCACGAGCCTCCAAAATCAATGACACAGGCTCGGAACATATCCTCCAATATCTGAATAGTCCTCTCGGGCTGGCTGTCCATCTGAGGATGGAACGTTGTGCGCAACTGAACCTGGGTTCCTAAGTTATGCTGAACTGCTCGCCAGAAGCGCGAGGTAAACTGTGTATCCCGGTCCGAAATGATAGATTCCGGCACCCTATGAAGGCGAACAATCTCTCGGATGTAGATCTCGGCTAACCTCTCCGATGAATAAGTGGTTGCAACAGGAATGAAATGCGCTGACTTGGTCAGCCTATCAACAATGACCCAAATAGCATCAAACTTCTTCCGAGTCATCGGAAGTCAGGTAAAGAAATCTGTGGTAATCCTCTCCCACTTCCACTCGGGAAGCTCAATCCTCTGGAACAAACCGCCAGGCCTCTGATGCTCATACTTGACTTGCTGACAGTTCAAACACTGAGCCATGTATGCAACAATATCTTTCTTCATCCTACGCCACAAATAATGCTGCCGTAAGTCCTGATACATCTTCGCAGCGCCCGGGTGAATAGAATACCGAGAACTATGGGCCTCCGCTAAGATCAACTCTCAAATCCCATCGACATTGGGCACACAAACTCGCCCCTGCAACCTCAAAACACCATCATCATCTAAAGTCACCTTCGTGGCACCTCCACGCTGCACCATGTCTCTCAGGACACACAAATGGGGATCATTAAACCGCCGATCATGGATACGCTCCAATAATGAATAACGAGTGACCGTGCAGGCTAACACTCTGCTAGGCTCAGAAATGTCCAACCTCACAAGCCGATTGGCCAAAGCCTGAATATCCAAAGCAAGCGGTCTCTGGCTGACCGGAACATAAGCAAGACTACCCATGCTGGCAGACTTCCTACTCAATGCATCGGCCACCACATTGGCTCTCCCCGGGTGGTACAAAATAGTAACATCATAATCCTTCAAAAACTCCAACCACCTCTTCTGCCTCAAATTCAACTCCTTTTGCTTGAAGAAGTACTGAAGGCTCTTGTGATCCGTGTACACCTCACACGTCACACCATATAGATAATGCCTCCAAATATTCAAAGCATGAACAATGACTGCCAACTCTAGATCATGGACTAGATAATTCTTCTCGTGGATCTTCAATTGACTCGAAACATAAGCAATGACTCTGCCATCCTGCATCAATACTGCACCAAGCCCAATACGGGAAGCATCACAATAAACTGTATAAGGCCCTGAGCCTGTGGAAAAAACCGGTACCGGCACCGAAGTCAGAGCTGTCTTGAGCTTCTGAAAGCTCGTCTCACACTCGTCTGACCACCTGAACTGGGCACCCTTCTGGTTAACTTGGTCATCGGCGCTGCTATAGATGAAAACCCGACGGTAATAACCTGCTAACCCTAAGAAACTCCGAATCTCAGTCGTTGAAGCAGGTCGAGGCCATTTATTGACTGCCTCAATCTACTCCGGATCCACCTGAATACCCTCTGCTGATATGACGTGACCCAGAAATGCAACCAAACTCAACCAGAACTCGCACTTCGAGAACTTAGCATACAACTGACTATCCTTCAGAGTTGAAGAACCACTCTGAGGTACTGCTCGTGCTCCTCCCGGCTGCGGGAGTACGCCAGAATAGCATCAATGAAAACTATCACGAACAAGTCTAGATAAGGCCTGAACACTCGGTTTATCAACCCCATAAATGCTGCTAGGGCATTGGTCAACCCGAATGACATGACCAAAAACTCATAATGCCCATACCGAGTGCGAAATGCTATTTTTGGGACATCAGACGCCCTAATCCTCAGCTGATGATAGCCGGATCTCAAGTCTATCTTTGAAAACACCTTCGCACCCTGAAGCTGGTCAAACAAATCATCAATCCTCGGCAGTGGATACTTTTTCTTAATCTTCACCTTGTTCAATTGCCGGTAATCAATGCACATCCTCATCGATCCATCTTTTTTCTTCACAAATAACACTGGCGCAGCCCAAGGAGAAACAGTAGGCCTAATAAAACCCTTCTCTAGCAAATCTTGCAACTGGTCCTTTAACTCTTTCAACTATAGCGGAGCCATGCGATACGGCAAAATAGAAATGGGTTGTGTGCCTGGGTCCAGATCAATACAGAAATCAATATCCCTGTCAGGCAACATACCCGGCAGGTCTGCAAGGAAAACCTCGGGGAACTCCCGAACAATAGGGACAGAGTCAATAGAACGGACCTCTATGCTAGAATCGCGAACATATGCCAAATAAGCTAAACACCCTTTCTCGGCCATGCGTCGAGCCTTTACATATGAAATAACACTGCGGGTGGCATGACCTGGGGTCCCTCTCCACTCCAATCGGGGCAAATCTGGCAAAGCCAAGGTCACGGTCTTGGCGTGACAATCCAAGATAGCATGATACGGGGACAACCAATCCATCCCCAATATAACGTCGAAATCCACCATGTCCAAAAGCAATAAATCAACACGGGTCTCAAGACCCTCAAACACTACCACACAGGAACAATGAACTTGGTCGACCACTATAGAATCACCCACCGGTGTAGATACATATACAGGAATACCCAAAGCATCACTAGGCATAGCCAGGTAGGGTGCAAAATAGGTCGACACATATGGATACGTAGACCCAGGGTCAAATAGCACTGAAGCATCCCTATCACAGACCAGAATAGTACCTGTAATAACAGCATCTGAAGACTTAGCCTCTGGCCTGGCTAGCAAAGCATAACACCGGGGCTGGGCCCCACCTCCCTGAACCATGTCTCAAGGACGATCGGTTGCTGGCTGACCTCTACCTATGGCGGTCCGAGCTCCACCTTTCTGATCCCTACCTCAAACTCTATGGCCTCTACCCCCGTCTCTAGCTGGCTGGGTGGCCTGTGGATCACCTGTTGCCTGAATCATAGGACGAGGGCCCTACTACTATGAGCTGTCAGATGCTCGAGGGCAATACCTGGCAATATGTCTTATGTCACCACACGTGTCGCGACCCAAAATCCACTAAGGGTCGTAGTGGCGCCGGACACCTCTGTCAGGCCAGCCAACAAGATTATCAATTAATTCCTCTTTTAATACTCTTGAAAATTTTAAGGTTTTTCCTTCCATTTTCATAAATATAAGTTCACTACTTAAATCCAAATTTAAATAATAACAATTCGTACAAATCCGTTGAAACCCATCCCAAAAACCCGGTGTCACAAGTACATGAGCAACTATCGATAAGGAAAGTAAAATACAACATATGTCCGAAATACAGTGGACATGAAATCAATAATAAAATACTGAAAGGAACTACACTAGCTACGGGTCGTCTCGAACAATGCAGCTCACCTAGTCCCAGAGTTATCCGTGTTGCTACGCTCAGCAGGCTGCTAGAGGTGTATATACCTGTGCAACAAAGATGCACAAAAGTGTAGTATGAGTACGTAATCAACGTGTACTCAGTGAGTATCCCGCCTAATCTCGAAGGGGTAGAGACGAGATAGCCAACTCCGACACTCGCTAGAGGTCAATTAGCAATATTCTATAAGTGCGAGGATAATCATGGATTTGTATAAAAGTTCTAATTGTGAAGCTAGAAAACACGTAAACACATTCAATAATAAATCAAGGGCTTCTAAAGTCTGTTGTTTATTATCTTATCAGCTTATATCAAGCCATGTAGGGCCAATTCCATATCTACAATTTTCAAGTAACAGATAAACATGCGCAATTCATGCCGAGGTCGACGGCCCCCTCCAAAAGAAATGTAAATTGTGCACTGCCGAGGGTCGACCGGCACGAACCATAGATGCATCTATTATCATCGAGGCATTCGGCCCGTTCCATAATTAAACACATACCCTGCTCATGAATCATCCATGCGACACAGGCACACATAAAACACATGCTCAAGTAGGAAATTAAGAATGTATCGAGGATAATTATCCAAATAGACAAATTTATCCTTGTAACATTTCAGGGAAAATTAATATTGAAATCTCTTTTTTTTTTTTTAAAAAAAAATTCCCTTACCAATTCAAGGTGATTTAAGCAATTCAAACCATAAATGGGCTCACTGTAATCTATGTATAACATGCTCTTTGGGTCCTAGACTACCCGGACAATAGCATGATAGTAGCTACGCATGGACTCTCGTCACCTCTTGCGTACGTATCCCCCACAAATAGGAGCACATAATCATTTACTTCACCTATGGGGTAAATTCCCCCTCACAAGATTAGAAAAGAGACTCTCCTCGCTCCGAAGACTCAAAATCGGCATTCTACATTCTTTCGAGGACTCCAATTGATGCACCATGCTCCAAGACTAGCCAATGGTTAAGCAAATCCATTAATATATGATCAAATATTCATTACAAACTAATTTATAGCAATTCCTAACCCCGATTGGAAAGTTGACCAAAACGCCCTCGGGCCCACGTGCCCGGAATCCAAAACTTTTCGAAGATAAAGTTTAACCATAACCTTAGGAACTCAAATATATTATTTTCTCTTAATTCCATACCCAAAATCGTGGCTAAATTCCAAGAACACAATATTTCTAGGTCTTCCTCTAACCCTCAATTTTCTACCAATTTTCATACTAAAATCCATACATAATTAATGTATTTAACTCCTAATAGGTAGAAATAACTTACCTTAACATTGTTGATGAAGACCCTCTCTTGAATTCTCCCAAAATCACCAAAGCCATGAGAAATGAGAGAGAAATGGCCAAAATCTGACTTTTAAAACAATGCTACTGCCCCAGCTATTTTCGCTGATGCGGAAATATTACCGCGTAAGCGGTTCCGCTTTTGCAGTCGAAAGCCGCTTCTGCGGTCCTGGGCTCAGCCCCCTTTTTCCGCTTCCGCGATCCCCTCTTTCGCAGATGCGGTCCCACTTCTGCAGAACCTTGACCGCATCTGCGGTCTAAAATCCTTCGAACAAAACCGCTTCTGCAGGGCCGCTTCTGCGGTCACATTTCCACAGAAGCGAAAACACCAGCAACCAGATCTTTCAGCCTTCTTCAAAATTCCATTTTTGATCCGTTAACCACCCGGAATCCACCCGAGGCCCTCGGGACCCCAACCAATCATACCAACTAGTCCCAAAACACATTACGGACTTGCTCGAGGCCTCAAATCATAACAAACAACGCCCAAACCATGAATTACACCCCGATTCAAATTTTATGAACTTTGAACTTTCCAACTTCTATTTCTGATTCTTAAACCTATCAAATCACGTCCGATTGACCTTAAATTTTTCACCCGAGTCATATTTGACATTACAGACCTATTCCAACTTCCGAAATTGAATTTCGACCCCGATATCAAAAAGTCAACCTCCTGTCAAACTTCTCCAAAAACCTTCAAATTTCTATCTTTAGCCAAATGGCTCCAAAATGACCTACGGACCTCCGAATTCACTTCCGATCGCCCCCCCAAATCCAGAATCACCGTACGGATCTATTCACAGTCTTGAAATCCCAAACGGACATCGATAACGCTGAAATTCTCTTCAAGCTAAACTTATGAAATTTCTTCTAAAATGCTAACTTCCACAATAGGCGCCAAAACGCTCCCGAGTTATCCAAAACCCAATTCGGGCATACGCCCGAGTTCGAGATCATCATATGAATCTGCTGGAACCTTCAGTTCCTGATTCCGAGGTCGTTTACTTAAAATTCCAATCCTAGTTCATTCTTTCAACTTTAAGCTTCTCAAATGACAATTTTCATTTAAATTTAACTCCGATCTTCCTGACTTTAAATTCCGTCCATGCGAACAAGTCACAATACCTGAAATGAAGCTGCTCATGGCCTCAGACTGCTGAACGACGCACTAGGGCTCAGAACGACCGGTCGGGTCGTTACATTCTCTCCCACTTAAACATACGTTCGTCCTTGAATGTGCTGAGAACTACACTGGAGTAGTCTGAAATCACTGTTTAGCACCTCATGCACCTTCTCGTGCTACCACAACTTAGCTGACCACATTAGCTCGATAGATTCTGAAGATATTCCCTTTTTATTCAAGCAAATAAGCGTTAGATCCCAATTCCAACATTCGGAATTCTGTGCCAGGCATGTTTCCAACATATGATCAGCGTATCGATCACTATACGCTGCACTCAAACATGACTGCATAACTCCGCTGAATTCACACTTTGCATCACTTTACTCATAGGACCACAATAACATTTCTATTTAAATTAATCGAAATTCCACGAATCTGATGCTCCCATTGCACCTCACGACCTACATAGGTCTTACTCTAACTATTACAATACCGCCACGACGGATGAGATGCCGAAATTCATAATCAACTGTCGAGTCAACCAATCATTGAGTCTATACTTCTGACAAGAAACATTACTACATTCTGAACCTAATAATGACTTTTGCTCCTTAATATACTTCATATAATCAGGTTGCACTGATCTTAAATCCCATAATCTCATCTTATCCAGAATGAACTGCTCGGCGACAGCGATCACAAGTCTCGTATGACGCCACAATGTGCCAATGGCCACCGATCCGAATACAACACAACAGGAAATCTAACTCTGGATGGAATTATCTAACTTCCGCACTACTACGGACTTTCCTTAGAAATTAGGAAGCAGGACATTCAAAATTAGCATATAGAAACTACACTCATCATCACACTATTGCGGCGTGCAACCCGATCCACATAGCATAACCATGGCGGTGTGCCATTCGATCCTTACAATATAACCATGGCGGCGTGCCACCCGATCCTCACAATACAACCATGGTGGCGTGCCCCCCGATCCACACGTAGAACTCACATAAGGAGATACACATCAAGCTAATTTGCTCATTGCGATAAACTACCGAATCTAGGTCACAAGCACGCTAAGTGCATAATGCCATCCCTAAGGGAACACATAGCGCTATAGGCTACAAAACTCAAGCACAACTGAGGTGTGATACAAGAGCTAAATCTCAAGAGCCATCCTGCTCACCTAACATTATCGCAACGTGGGACCTCAACACATACACAATTTCTCAGGCCGTCTCAAAACTCACACGGCGCAATGTACCACTTCATGAAATATCTGACAACGAGATGACACCCTGACTACTCCATAAGGAGGGCGTTACTGAAATGAACACAACTGGCCTTCCACAAAGCCCAAATTCACGTTTAAATCCATCCACCAACCTCAAGTTGATCCTGATCATGTCAAATTAAGCCAATGACCTTTCAAAGGTCCATACTAATTTTCCTTCTTCTCATAACACACAAAAACAAACTTCATAACCGGAGCAAACCTCCTCGGTTCATAACCCAATATACAAAGTGCCCTCCGGGCATAAATTCTCAAATTAATGATATTACCACAATCCTCATACTTGGTTTAAATCTTTAGCCAATCAAGTGACTACATGTCACACTTATACAATCTTCCCGTGGGACACGCTCCCACAATCTTTCGAAATACATAACGAGTCCGCACATTTAAACCATTGGATGCACTAACGCTGAAAAGCGATCCAGAATCCTTAACCAGGATTCAAAACCTCTTCCTCAACACATCAATCTCAGGTGACGCTGAGGACAGTACCAATTTACTCTAATCATTCAACCCTTTCCTTGCTCATCCGAGCCCGTGACATCCTTGCCAACACCGAACTGCAACCTTGATCCTCACTTCGTATTTCCATGCTATTCACTGCACCCAACGTGGCAACATACGATAGAATACGATTTTCATAATAACTCCGAATTCATTAATATTTTCACATTTCATCAAATGCTACACCATAAGGTAACACATAATAGAACATTCTAGGCACCTTCTTATAAGCTGCTACAAAGCTTGATTCTTAGTTGTGCTTATAGGCTTGAAATCATTAGGTACCACACTTTATCTTTCGAGTTCCACTAGGACCATTGCTGAGAGCCACCCGCTCTGACTTGATCCCGAATGTAATCAGCTCCCTGAATCTTCTAGCACATAAATACTCTCTCAATAAAGCACCTGGCAGAGTCACTCCATTTTTAACCCGTTTCTACACAAGGGATAAATCTTAAATCTTTTCCCAAGTTCGAACATGAGCCCATAAGGCTAACTATAGCACATCCTTAAAAATTACTCCGCTCAATTTACTACTTATTATCTATTCTCGTAGCTGGGTTAATCCATCAATATGCTAATAACTAGAAATCATGCAAGTAGTTAATCATACCGCCCAATCATAACATAGTGGGACTCTCCCACTTAGCTTGAAGCCATCATTTCACCATTCTTGAGTTCGCCCGACCTTTTTACCTCTTGTTGACATAACCTCGCACCATAAGTTATCAAAATTTCTCGGAATCTTCCTGTAAATCCCCATCTTTCATATTCTGAATCATTAACCACACTCGCACGTCCGATATCTTTGTTGAACAACAAATATAATTCTTTGCAGAAGCTTCTCCAATCACGCGACCGCTAACTTGCTCACGGGGAATAACCCACCTAGGGGAATCACCTCCCGACATCTTCCCACGCCGATGCATGCGGTACATCCACTATGACACCAATAGCCCATTCTGTGTCCGAGCTCACCTTCGAGTTGCAGAAGTCCATTCGCCCCTCGCGGACATCAATTAAATGCGCGACATCATCCTTCCAAATTTAGGGTTATGCTGCACTCAAGCAGCTCCTTTCCGCCATATCGATCTTCTGCCGCATAATAGCCCATACTTCACATCATACCTGTAGGCTTCAATCACCAATCATTAAAATCCCCAATTCGATCCAAACTCTCTTTAAGGCGCTTAGTCATCCTACTATCAAGCCCATATGCAACCCCCGCCACTCTCCCACTTTGGCGGAACTCATCTCTTTAATTAGCCACTCGACCTTGCTCCTCATACTTGGCCTTCTAGAAGATTTAAACACCACCTGACACTTCCCACATGTCCTTCCTCATACTTTGATGCTCAATTGTTGCCTTAAATAAAATCTATCTTCGTGGCACTTGAATCCACCATTGCTGCTAACTTTCAACCTTTCCAAAGGTCATCTTTATCGAGCCGTCAATATTAGAAATTCGAATTCGATCTTAAACCACCGCATCATGCGATATCTGACAGTTGTACCTCCAATATTATTTCACAATAATCTGCCATAAAGGCGAATTGTAGTAGATTATAACACTGACAAGCTTAAAGCGTGCAATTAGGACAATAGCACCACCATATAGAGGAGAACTCCACCATGCTTGCAATTACCACGTTTCATTACTTCCACCAGTCCCCATCTGACCATCCTTAGTTTGATTGACTTCCCCTTCCAGGAATAAGATACCGAATCCCTTGATTACACACTGAGTAAACCTCCCTTCGATTTATTCACTGCCCCGACACGTGGGCAACACCCTACCATTACACAACACTGCGGAATAATCGCTCATAAGCATCATGGCAACCTGTGCCTAGCCTCAAGGCTCTTAGAAGTTCTATTACTGAGCTTAAGCAATATAATATCCTTCCATAATGCGACTATAACAGTCCAATCAACTATACCGGGAAAAATCATCCCGTACCACATTTGTAGTGCCATTTCAATTCTTCAACTTTTGATTTATAACAAGCGCTCGCGTCGCACAATATTGAGTGAGAAGGAATCAAAGGCATACGCCTCAAAAGAATCGAACCGCACGATAAAAAAATCAAGAAGGGAAGTACTCCTAACAGTCCTGCAGCCTCCCGAGGATACGTACAGACGTCTCTGTACCGGTCCGCGAGTCTCTACTAGACTTGCTCATGACTCGTGAGACCGACGGGAACCTAGTGCTCTGATACCATGTTGTCACGACCCAAAATCCACTAAGGGTCTTGGTGGCGCCGGACACCCCTGTCAGGCCAGCCAACAAGATTATCAATTAATTTATCTTTTAATACTCTTGAAAAATTTAAGGTTTTTCCTTCCATTTTCATAAATAAAAATTCACTACTTAAATTCAAATTTAAATAATAACAATTCGTACAAATCCGTTCAAACCCATCCCAGAAACCCAGTGTCACAAGTACATGAGCAACTATCGATAAGGAAAGTAAAATACAACATCTGTCCGAAATACAGTAGACAGGAAATCAATAATAAAATGCTGAAAGAACTACACTGGCTGCGAGTCGTCTCAAACAATGCAGCTCACCTAGTCCGAGAGTTATCCATGCTGCTACGCTCAGCAGGCTGCTAGAGGTGTATATACCTGTGCAACAAAGATGCACAGAAGTGTAGTATGAGTACGTAATCAACGTGTACTCAGTGAGTATCCCGCCTAATCCCGAAGCGGTAGAGACGAGATGGCCAACTCCGACACTCACTAGAGGTCAATTAGCAATATTCTATAAGTGCGAGGATAATCATGGATTTGTATAAAAGTTCTGATTGTGAAGCAGAAAACAGGTAAACACCTTCAACAATAAATCAAGGGTTTCTAAAGTTCGTTCTTTATTATCTTATCAGTTTATATCAAGCCATATAGGGCCAATTCCATATTTACAATTTTCAAGTAACAGTTAAACATGCGCAATTCATGCCGAGGTCGACGGCCCGCTCCAACAGAAATATAAATTATGCACTGTCGAGGGTCGAGCGGCACGAACCATAGATGCATCTATTATCACCGAGGTGTTCGGCCCGTTCCATAATTAAACACATACCATGCTCGCGAATCATCCATGCGACGCAGGCACATATAAAACACATGCTCAAGTAGGAAATTAAGAATGTATCGAGGATAATTATCCAAATAGACAAATTTCTCCTTGTAACATTTCAGGGAAAATTAATATTTAAATCTCTTTTTTTTTAATTCCTTTACCAATCCAAGGTGATTTAAGCAATTCAAACCATAAATGGTTTCACTATAATCCATGTATAAGATGGTCTTTGGGTCCTAGACTACCCGGACAATAGCATGATAGTAGCTACGCATGGACTCTCATAACCTCATGCGTACGTAGCCCTCACAAATAGGAGCACATAATCATTTACTTCACCTATGGGGTAAATTCCCCCTCACAAGATTAGAAAGGAGACGCACCTCGCTCCGAAGACTGAAAATCGGCGTTCTACGTTCTTCCGAGGACTCCAATTGATGCACCACACTCCAAGACTAGCCAATGGTTACGCAAATCCATTAATATATGCTCAAATATTCATTACAAACTAATTTATAGCAATTCCTAACCCCGATTGGAAAGTTGACCAAAACGCCCTCGGGCCCACATGCCCTGAAACCAAAGCTTTTCGAAGATAAAGTTTACCCATAACCTTAGGAACTCAAATATATTATTTTCTCTTAATTCCATACCCAAAATCGTGGCTATATTCCAAGAACACAATATTTCTAAGTCTTCCTCTAACCCTCAATTGTCTACCTATTTTCATACTAAAATCCATACATAATTAATGTATTTAACTCATAATAGGTAGAAATAACTTACCTTAACATTATTGATGAATAACCTCTTTTGAATTCTCTAAAAATCGCCAAAGCCATGAGAAATGAGAGAGAAATGGCCAAAATTCGAATTTTAAAACAATGCTACTGCCCTAGCTATTTACGCTTCTGCAGAAATATTACCGCTTAAGCGGTTCTGCTTTTGCGGTCAAAAGCCACTTCTGTGGTCCTCGACTCAGCCCCCTTTTTCCGCTTCTGCAATCCCCTCTTTTGCATATGCGGTCCCGCTTCTGTGGAACCTTGACCGCATCTGCGGTCCAAAATCCTTCGAACAAAACCGCTTTTGTGGCTCCCCCAACCGCTTTTGCGGGGCCTCTTCTAAGGTCCCATTTCCGCAGAAGCGAAAACACCAGCAACCAGATCCTTCCGCCTTCTTCAAAATTCCATTTTTGATCCGTTAACCACCCGGAATCCACCCGAGGCCCCCCTGGACCCCAATCAATCATACCAACCAATCCCAAAACACATTACGGACTTGCTCAAGGCCTCAAATCATAACAAACAACGCCAGAACCATGAATTACACCCCGATTCAAGCTACATGAACTTTGAACTTTCCAACTTCTATTTTCAATGCTTAAACCTATCAAATCACGTTCGATTGACCTCAAATTTTGCACCAGAGTCATATTTGACATTACGGACCTACTCCAACTTCCGAAATTGAATTCCGACCCCGATATCAAAAAGTAAACCTCCGGTCAAACTTCTCCAAAAACCTTCAAATTTCTATCTTTAGCCGAATGGCTCCAAAATGACCTACGGACCTCCGAATTCACTTTTGATCCCGCCCCCAAATCCTGAATCACCGTACGGAGCTATTCACGGTCTTGGAATCCCAAACGAACATCGATAACGCTTAAATTCTCTTCAAGCTAAACTTGTGAAATTTCTTCTAAAATGCTAACTTCCACAATAGGCGCCAAAACGCTCCCGGGTTATCCAAAATCCAATCCGGGCATACGCCCGAGTCTGAGATCATCATACGAACCTGCTAGAAACTTCAGATCTTGATTCCGATGTAGTTTACTCAAAATTCCAATCATAGTTCATTCTTTCAACTTTAAGCTTCTCAAATGAGAATTTTCATTTAAATTTAACTCCGATCTTCCTGAATTTAAATTCCGACCATGCGAACAAGTCACAATACCTGAAATGAAGCTGATCATGGCCTCAGACTGTTGAATGACATGCTAGGGCTCAGAACGACCGATCGAGTCGTTACAACACGTGTAACAAGCCCTCGGCTGCTGAGAATAACGGAGTGGTGGTGCGCTGCTAGGTGCTGATGGTGAGCTGAAAAGCTGCTGGTCAGAATACTACGGATGGGAATCACGGCCACTTATAGTACCATGTGAAACCTGTATGCTGACTGAAAGGGCCTCGGAGGAGGGCCTCTACCATAAGAATCCCTACCTCCAGACGAGGTACCACTGAACCTACCAGAATAACGAGGCCTCTTATCTGACCCCTGACCACCTCCACGTGCAAGAGCCATCTCAACTCTACGGGCCGTATTGGCCACCTCTTGAAAAGAAATCTCCGTACCGGCTCCCATGGCCATCTGGAGACGGATCGGCTGAATCAATCCATCAATAAATCGCCGCACCCTCTCTCGCTCTGTGGGGAGTATAAAAAAAGCATAGCATACCAAGTCAATAAACCAAGTTTCATACTGTGTAACCGTCATAGTACCCTGATGGAGTCGCTCAAACTGCCTGCAAAGTGCCTCCTGCTGAGTGACTGGGAGAAACTTCTCCAAAAACAACTCCGCGAACTGATCCCATATCAATGCTGGAGACCCTGTTGGTCTAGATAGGCAATAATCCCTCCACCAAGCCTTGGCGGATCCTGCAAGCCGGAAGGTGGCAAAATAGACCCTGTTGGTCTCTACAATACCCATGGTCCTAAGGATCTTATGGCAGCTGAATAGGAAATCCTAGGGATCCTCTGATGAAGCACCGCTGAATGTGGTGGTGAAGATCTTGGAGAACTGATCAAGTCTCCACAAAGCATCCGAAGACATAGCCGCTCCATCGTCGGCCTAAGCTGCAATACTTGGATGAACTGTCACAGCTGGCTGAACCACTAAGACATGAGTCTGGGGAGCTACCTGCTCTAAAGTACGTGTAGCAGGAGTCTGAACTCCTCCCCCACCCTGAGATGTGGCTGGTGCTATAGGAAGCAAACCCGGTCTAGAGACACTCTCCATAAAGCCTACCAGTCAGAGCAAAGCGTCCTGAAATACTGGAGTGGCTATGAAACCCTCTGGGACCTGAGCTGGGCCTACTGGAGCTACTGGAGCTGGAACCTCATTATCATAGTCAACATGAGGCTCCATCTCTGGGACTGCTACTCGGGGCTGAGCTTTGCCCTGGCCTCGGCCTCTAGCTCGGCCTCACCCTCGGCCCCGGATAGGAGCTGCTGCTGGGGGCTCGGGCTACTGTGCAGTAGAAGAGGAAGCACGTGTTCTCGGCATCTGCGAAAGAAAAGAGTAGAAAGTCAATCAGTATTTGAGAAACAGAATCGCACGACAAGAACGAACAAAAGTGAAACTTTTCCTAACTACGTAGCCTCTGGGGGATAAATACAGACGTCTCTGTACCGATCCCTCAAACTCTACCAAGTTTGTCTGTGAGTAGCGAGACCTAACTAACCTAGAGCTCTGATACCAACTTGTCACGACATGGATTTCCCACCACCGGGAGTCGTGATGGCACCTACTGTCGGAGCTAGGCAAGCCAAATATCCAAAACCTCTCACTGTTGACATTTTAACAATACAAATAAACGGAAGCATTTTAAATAAAGCGGAAGATTTTAAGCTTATATAACTGAAATAAATTTGCGGAAATTGAAACACATTTCTACCCAGAGTCTGGTGTCACTAGCTCACGGACTGCTATAGAGTACTAAAAGGAAGTATGAAATGATATTACATACTGTTTGTCTCGAAACAAAGAAAACAAACTAAAACATAGAAGGGACTTCGGCCTGCGAATGCTAGCTAGGCTACCTCGTGAGTCCCTGGACTGAAGACAGCTCCCGGGTAATCCTACTGCTGCTTTCCAAAAGCTGCTCCTGGATCTGTGCAAAAAGGTGCACAGAGTGTAGCATCAGCACAACCGACCCCATGTGCTGGTAAGTGCCTGGCCTAACCCCGGCAAAGTGGTGACGAGGCT